>JABRPJ010000059.1:0-95403 GCA_013461525.1 Naganishia randhawae
AGAGGAGGAAGAGGAGGAAGAGGAGGAAGAGGAGGAAGAGGAGGAAGAGGAGGAACAGTAGGGAGAAGAGGATCCGGAAACGCCAGCTGAGTCGGGGAACATTACGCCGCTTTACCTGAGGAGACCGATTCCTACCAGACTCCTTCTGTTGTCGATCCTTCTGGCGTCTCGTCGCTGCACAAGGAAACCACAGGACCAACTCTGTAAGCCCATCTGAAGTACGAGCGGGGCAGACGCAATGTTGCGACTCTCTCAGAAGTCTACCCCTGGAAGGCGTCATATACTTCCAACGCTTTAGTTTATCACATATCGCCAGCGTTGAGGTCCACACAATCTTTCAGACGACAGCAAACACATTGGCCACACAAACCTAACAACTCGTCCTATTTGACCCCTGGTCGCTGTCGAGTCTCCATGAGGCTCCTCGTAGCTCTGTCAATCTCCTGTCATGAGCACTCGGCTGCCGGAATTCAGGACGGCCCACGGGACTTTTTTAGAACAAGAGCACGGAGCACGCGACTTGTTTATTTTTCGAACTCGAGAAAGCGCAAGATTCGTGATGTCGGTTATGGCTCCGATTGGCATGCTAAGCGAAGAATGACCAGTATGGGTGGTGCACGTATGGAGCCACCAGAGTCCTGTCCGCTGCTAGGTCCGACCGTCATGTCGGCTCAAGTGTGCTGCCTGGAGTGTTCGCAAAGGATGCAGCGGTGAAGGGTAGTCGAGCGTCTTCCCGAGCAACAGTTGTCCGACACGTCAAGATCGCTATTCTCACTCCCACCACGGAGAAAGCCGAAGGAAATCAACGAAATTAGCGAAATCGATATCGGCAGGTTTCTCTCCCTCGCTCTCTCGTCTTTTCAGGCTGGCATTCGGGATGGACGAGACTTCATCGTTGCTCCAAGGACGCTCTATAAAGAGGAAACCAATCTTCCAGATGCCGGTGCCCCTGACCCGTTCTCAGCGCAAGTTCGTGACGGGTGTCATTTTGCTGCTCTGTGTGGTCATTCTGTGGACGGTATCCAACTTTATCACGAGCGATCTACTTAGCGGAGGGTACGATAAGCCATTCCTGTGAGTCTTTCCCAGTGTGTGCTCAAGCATTCATCTGCTCATCCACTATGATGTCGCTAGAATCACGTACCTTAACACCTCGGCATTCAGCCTCTACTTGCTGCCATTCTTGTACAACCGATCGAAGCGGAGACGAAACTCTATTGCAATCGTCAATCAGTGAGTGTCAACTCTCGTGAGCTATGGTCAGACAGCGCTAACGTATTGCCTTATGTCTAGTGCATACACTTCAATCACGCAACGAGAACCGCGGGACAGATCAGCAACCGTGCCCACCCGCCCACACCGTAGATCCAACTCCCTGATCCGATCAGCGTCCCCCTCCCCAGCGTTGAACCTGCACCAAACACCCATCTCAACACCACAACATCCCGCCGCGCCGGCTCTTCCGCCAATTTATTCCCCGCCACTAGATGCGGAACGACGGGATGGCTCGCCGACGCTGATAAAGCTCTCGTCAAGGGAAACCGCACAGCTCGCAGCCGTCTTCTGTTTCGCCTGGTTCGCGGCGAATTGGTCGGTGAACGCCAGTCTGGGGCTGACCAGTGTTGGGAGTTCGACGATATTGGCGGGAATGAGCGGTAGGGCAACGTTCTTCTCCCCCCGTGACCCTTCGGCACGAAACGTGATATGTTTTCCCTTTGGTAGGATTCTTTACCCTCGGTTTGGGTCGCATTGTCGGCGTGGAGAGCTTTACGAGAGCCAAAGTGCTGGCGGTGCTGGCAAGGTGAGCGATGATGCGAGTTGGAGCACCTGGTACACGCTCATCCGGAATCCCTCGTTGCGCTAGCTTTATCGGCCTCCTACTTGTCACCCACTCGGATTCCATGATCTCCACCGCCTCCACTATTGTTGATCTTATCAAGCAGCCTTTCGATGTTCAACAGTTAGTGGCGGAAGCAGCGGACCGACGACCGAAGAACGCCTTGTTGGGGGATATGTTGGCGCTCTTGAGTGCGGTGTGCTACGCCGTTTATGTCATCCTACTGAAGGTTAAAATCGAAGACGAGGAACGCGTAGACATGCAGTTATTCTTTGGGTATGTTTCTTCTTTCCGGAATGCCTTGGAAAATCTAGTTGATCCTGGAAACCCGCCTCTCCGCTCGTGGAAACAGGTTCGTCGGACTATTCAACACCCTTTTCCTACTACCTGTCATTCCTATCCTGCATTATTTGGGCATTGAAAAGTTTCAGTTGCCAACGAAAAATGACGAATGGATTGTATGCGCCATTAATATGGCGATCACCCTTAGTTCCGACTACCTTTACGTTCTCAGTATGCTCAAGACCACGCCACTAGGTGAGCAACAAATCCATTCTCGCTTCTTATCACGAGCTATCTGCTAATTCTCGGTCATGACCAGTTGTTACTATCGGGCTCTCGTTGACAATACCTTTCGCGATGGCCGGCGACGTTCTGCGAGGCGCAACCTCGACCATCACATGGCAAAACCTCATGGGTGCCGCGCTGGTGATCGTCGGCTTCGGTCTGATGGGCGTGGAAGGCTGGGAAGAAGGCATGGCGAATCGCGTGCCTATGGTGGCACCCATATTCACAGAGGACGAGGACCAAGGCGTCGATGATGGCCAGAGCTCCATCTTTTCGCTAGACCCTGAGGCACCGCATCATGATGGTCGTTCCGAGTTTTCGGTCGGGGAAGTGGGTGATCAGCGGTATAGACCCGGCGGGAGGACCGAGGCGGACGATGCAGGTAGTCGGCTCGCCATATCAGGAAATAGTCGAGGGAATACCCATTAGCCCGAGAGAGTTGTTGCGTGTTGTATTATAGGTTGTCATAATATAGGAAGATTCAACATCGCGTTTTTAAATAGGAAAACCCTGATCTTTGGGCGGTATACGAGTCCCCAACGGCTGACATTATGAGCGTGAACGCTATCAGGCGCGGGAAAAGGACCTCGGTGCCACAAAACGGGATCCTCAGTCGATCTCATCAACCATAAACCAGTTCCTATGACCACTTATATGATCGAAAGAACGTTTCGCTTTTCCTTCCGGCCGGCGCGAGGTCTGTTTGCTATAATGAGTTGCAATGAGGTTACTGCCCGCGTTAAGCTTGAGCGATGTAACGTGACGGGGAGGGAACGCGGCGCTACCTGTTTTGTTGTTGACTTTGTCAACGGAGAATAGAAGACTGACCGAGTGATTCATCAATAAATTGAATCCGGCTCTGAATGCACTCGATTAATCGAATCCTCCTCTCGTCTACCAAGTACACAACGTCGCGAGGAGACGCTCCCGGGGCCAAGTCAAGTTACTGCACTACACCTTGCACTCTTCTGGAAAGCAGAGGGTTCTTGCTCATATCTTGAATGGAGCTCTGAAAGACGGGGGACTTGAGATTCCCGTTTGCATGGTGGTCACCTTTGGCAGTATGGTGAGTGTGCCGTTGGACAACCGCCGCGATTAGCCTGACTTACGCCTTTCTGCTGTGCTCTGCATCAGGCAAATAAAATTGCGGCACCGTTGCCGGCAGTGGGAACGGTGCCCGCGCAAGACAATCCACAATCGAAAAACAACGCTCGCATTCATCGGTGTCTTTCCTGCAAAATGCCTTATCCTAAAACGATATTCGAAACGGACGTAACGAATGACGGGTCCGGCAAGTCCATATGGACGATTGCAAACGTATGTACTGTTGCGTCAAATCTGCCAGATCGCCATACTCAACGCATTGTCATCTTTTCTACAGCAATGTCTCATGTGCACCTCTCCAGCCAGAGGGCGCGATATACGGAATCGTCACGCAGACGCAGTGGCAAGTGCAAATCGCACAGTGACGATGTGACTATTACTAACGGCATATCTTTTGTCTCCAAACAGGAACTTGATTTCTTGCAGTTGTTTCCCGATGGTGAGCACTGTGTGCAACAGCTTATTCCGGCTGGGACGCCTGCTTCGGCGATCCCTCGGCCCCCACCCAAGGCGACAGTCCAGGAAACCCCCGTCGAAGCAAAGGATCAAGTCCGTACGCAAGAAGACGCGCCTAATGCCTTTGCCAGCCTGCAGGATGCCAACCCACAGGCTGGGCAAGATTCCGTGGTCACTACTGCAGAGCACGCCGCTGATGTCCCGGCAAGTCGAAACCCAGTCCCACCAGTTGAGCAGCCACTATCGGAAGCCAACCAGAACCGCATAGTGGATCAGACCGTTCGGCAAGAGACTCAACGAAATATCGAGCGAGAGCAAGAGCAGCAACGGCTCCTTCAGAGGTCTATAGAAGCGAGAATGTTGTCGGAAAGGGCTCAGCAGGAATCTCAGTACCGTGAAGCATGGACAAGAAACGCAATCGACCGATGGGCTGCCGATGATTTCGCCAACCGCGACATCCAGCAGCGACAGCAACAACACGCCCAGCAAGTCGCACAGGAACGACTGGCTAGGGAGCAAGCGGAAAGAGAGCGGAAAGAAGCCGAGGAAAAAGTCGAAAGAGAGTGTCAGAATCTCATATCTTTGCAGCAACAAAAACAGCGAGCAGCTCGGGAGCAGGCCGAAAGAGAGCGTCAAATGCAGCTCAGGCAGCAGGAACAAAGAGTAGCTCAGGAAATAGCCGAACGAGATCGCCAGACAATTTTACATCAGCAGGAAAACGCTGAGCGGGAACGCTTACACCAATTGCGGCTGCAGGAACAACGGGTCGCGCAGGAAAAGCTCGCCCGTGCTGGGGACATTAGGCGGCAGGAGCAGCAACGACTGACCAACTTAGCCGCCGAAGATACTCGAGAGGAACAGCTACGACGCGCGCAAGCTGCTCATGAGCAGACTGACGAACAAACGAGGCGATTGTCCAACGTTGGATCGGTTCCGAATCCGGTTGCGCTGAATGATCATGTAGCACCTCGGCCTTTTGAACAAGCCATGCAACCTCAAGCTCAACCATCGATAGATAGATCCAACTCCTCGGCACACTCAACCGTCCCGCCAAGCATCTTGCAGAACGGTACTGCCTCTCATGGTATGTCCAACGCAGCAAGTACTTCTGGCGGCCAGTCTGGGCCGCGGTCTATAAGCCCTGCGGTTATCACTGAGATTCGAGACGCCATATTCCAGATACAGGTGCAAATAGGGTCTACTCAAACCAAGCTACAAAACTTGCAGTTCAGCCCGCCCGATGGGAACAGGGTGATTCTCAAGCATGTCCAGCAGAATGTTTTGGTGGAACAGCTACGAACTTTGATGAACATCCACAGCAAGCTACAAGGAGAGTTGCAGCAGTTGGTGCAGCAGCAGCAGCAGCAGCAGCAAGCGCAGGCAGCCGAGTACAGGGCTGCGCAGCAAAGTGTGCTGTCCGGATACACCGCTGTTCCGCAAGCTCCGTCGCATGGTCAGCCCTTGCATGGGCATCAGCCAATAGCGCCTTTTCATCCTCAGGCCCTACAACAGGATGCCCAAAGACAATGGGTTCAGAAAGGCGGGGCGCATAACCAGCCTGCTCTTACTAATCGACCGCTGAACCACTTTACAACACATATCCAGACGCAAAGCCAAACAGCTGGTCCGCCTCACTTGCCGTCCCCTGCGCAACCTCAACCGCATATACCATCTTCGATTTCACCTGTGTCTCATGCTCATTCGCTTCCTTATCAACAAAATTCCAACCACATTCCACATCCGATGCGAAAACAAATGCAGGGTCAATCGCAAAGCCCGACGCAGGCTCCTCAAACGGATCCGTTGTTTGCCCAGGTATCATCCCGATCAGAGGGTTCGCGTGAAAGCCAACCTCAAGTTCGAGCGCACGCGCAATCCTCGTGGCAGCATTCGACATCAGACCAGAGCTCAGTTCAAGGCAGAGCCCCAGCCCACCCGCCTGCCCAATCGGCATCATCCTCAGCCTATACTCAGCTCCGGAACTCAATTGATCTGAATGGTGCCACACCGCAGGGACAACACGAGCTGGAGCAAAGAGATGAGCAGCGACAAAAGCAAGAGGAGTCCTTTGTAGGACAGCGTGAACAGGAGGAGCGTGAGCGAAAACGACAGGAGCAAGAGCGGCAAGGCCAGGTAAATCGTAGTCGTGAACGAGAAGAGCGCGAGAAAGAGGAGCGTGAGCGAGAAGAAAAGAGGCAGCTAGAGCTACATCAACAGCAGCAGCTCATTTTCCAGCAGCAACAACTTATACACCAACAACAACAGTTGATACAACAACAACAACAGCAGAATCAAATTGCTCATCAAGCGACGTCGTCCGAATTGGTATCGCAGGGGCAGCTCTACATACAGAATCTCTCAGAGTCTATGCAGATGCATGAAAGGCTGTTCCGTGCCCATCATTTTCAGCGGATGGGGCTGGGCCAATTTGCTGGAGATCCAGGTCCTGAGCTGGACAGTCTTCAGTCGCCGCTACCATACAGTGCACCGAATCCGGCTTTTGTAGAAAGCACGCCTCTTCTCGTGGACCCCGAGCCGTTTGATATTCTTGACATTGGTCCGCTTCCCGGGGAGAATGTGCAACAAGACAGTGCTGAACGGTTCACCGAGATCCACGATGTGCCTCTCGAATCCTCCCAGTCGAGACGCGATGGAAATAAGCAGGGCTCTATCAGTCGCCCCAGTATGGTCGAATCCCGTTCGGCTGCACTTCCGGTAGTAGCACCGACGCCGATGACGAAAGCCGCGGAAACAGCTAGGCAAAGCTTCTCGATCCGATACACGCCACCTACGGCGCTTACGACGGAGATGCCAAGTTCTGTGCCTCCGAAAATTGCCGAACAACGAGCGAGTGAGGCGATTCACCAGCGGCCAGCACCACAGGTTTCTCAGAGGGCGCAAGGTCCAGTCACGTCCCCACCAGTTCGTTCTGTGCCCATGAATCACATAGTATTGGATCCAGATATTTCGAAAAGTGCTCAAGAATCCTACCGACGGGCAAGCGAGACGACCGCCCCGCGACAACCGTTGCAAGCCTCTCTGACGCCGCGAGGTTCAGTTGTTGCTTCGCCGGTTCCGCCTGTGGCCCGAAGCCATACAGACGCAGGCAAGAATTCCACAGATAAGCATGAGGAAAAGGCGTCGGGTCTTGTTCCAACACAAAGCAACCACCAGAGACCACATACTGCGTCCACGTTTACGACACCGCTCACTCACCAACCGCCTACGACACAGCTACCGCTAGCGTCGATCCCGCTTTCGCAGCCCATACAACCAAGTGCGAATCATACGAGGGTATGGGAAGAAGAAGATCGAAAACCAATTATCATTCCGTCGCCTCCCACCTCCCCACGAAGCTGTATCATGGCACCAAATAATCCTACGCAGGCTTCAGCCACCGCAGTTCCCGTTCTGCAGACCACCCAAGCCGCGCCGCCGCCTGAGCAGTACGCTTCTCCGTCACAGGTCCGAGAGCGGGGTGAGTCGGATACTGAGCAAGCAGGGGAACAGAGACCTACAAAACGTCGTCGGACCGAACAGGTGAGTAACCCGCACCGGGCGGCGAATATCCGTCAAGGCGTGATAGAGGCTAATCGCCTGCTCTCTCCTGCTTATCTGTCATAGTCTCGAATCATCCCCCCACGTCTCAAAACTCCGCTCACGTCATCCCCGTCCCGCACATCGTTCCCGGCGCTGCACCTCGATGGCGGCGGCGGTAGCGGCAAGCTCACCCCGCTTCAGGTAGCGATGTGTCATGAAAACGGGCGCACGGCCGTTTCTCCTCCGGATCATGATACATCCCCCCGCTCCGGCTTGTCGGGCCACATAGTAGAGATTACTGTGTCGAGGAATGATGGGGTCGCGTCTAGTGTTTCACCTACTACGGCGACGACGACGGCGGTAGCGCAGGGCGATCAGGAGAACAAGAGTGGGATCATGGCGTCCCCTTCGACGGCGGGAGGTAATGCTCTATCGGCTGCGCCGCCTGCGACCGGCGCGACATGCGTGCCCAACACGACACAGTCGAGAGCATCACAGGCGGGGGCGGCGAGGGCATCCCAAACCTCTCGAGTCTCATCACCATCATCATCAGCAGCAGCACCCACACCAGTCAAACGAACCACTAGCGTGCGCCAGACGCTCGAAAAAGTATTCGAGCAGAACCCGAGTCCCTCGGACTCGGCCCTCCGCAAACTGGCAGACGTATTGAAGATTTCGGATATCGAGCCGGTCAAGCAGCTGTTTGCGCTCTGGAGACGGAATGGGCATAAAACGGCCACACGGGCGGCAGATGCAGGAACTGGGGCAGAAGGGAGGGCCAAGGACGCAGCAGGAAAGACGGCGGGGACCGGTGGAGCATAGGGCCGAGGCCAAGGGAGGTTTGTACCTTGCAGGATAAACAGGATACACCGCTTGTTATATGATTACATCTGGTACAGCGTATTCGCACGTGCTGGTTATGGTCATTCTGGGAAGAGATGAAGAGATTTCGTGGAAGCGCAATCGCGCGGAGTGTTTGGCGTTTCAGGTTGGCTCCGCGGGCAGCGAGTTGCTTGCATCCGATTGGCACGGGGAAGCGAGGGAGGACGATCACACGACGATAGGAGAAGATGATCGGCGCCCCGTGCTGCAGGTCGGAGAACAAGGGCGCGCCTCCTATCCTCCCGCGAATGCGGCCCGCCCCTGTCCATCAAGAATGCAGCGCCACCAGCTCGGCGGGATCTTGCTCGCGCTCGCCGCCACCGTGCTCCTGTAAGCTCTCCCTCACGGCCGACACTCCGGCGCTGCGCTGACTGCCTTCCGCGCGGCCGGAACAGATCCATCGCAACGTTCACCACGCCCTTCTCCCGCGCCATCTACTTTCTCCGCGCCACCACGTCCTTCGGGGAAGTACGGTACGGCGGGTTCGGATGGTGCAGTGTTGGCACAGAGGAATGCTGGGGCCCTGTGGTGGGGTACCAGTGGGAGCCACAGGTGACGGCGTGGCTTACTGGCGCGCAAGTGACGATTGGGATTGGTGAGCCGTCTGCGCGCGGCGCGTCTAGGCAGTTCCCCGTGCCCCTGCTGATAGTCGATCCCGATCTGCGGGGGTCACTCTCAGCGGCCTTGTTCGCACTAGCCTCCCTGATTTCCCTCATCCTGGAAACGATCTTTTCCCACCCCTCATCGTCGGGTGGAGCAGCATACGCACTAAGTAACCCACTATACTTTCGTACATGTGCCGTGCTCGCGAGTCTCCTCTCCATTCTGTCGTTTGTGTTTGCCGCCGTGTTGTGGTATGAGGCGCGTGTGAGGTTTGAGCGAAGCGGGATAGAGGCGAGGTATGGGTAAGTTGGGAGAAGACGTTTTTTACCGATTATCAGTTGCCCGCAAGCCCAAGCGCCGCTCACGTCTTGCCTCCTTCTCACCATCGTCTGTGCAGACCCGCGCTGTGGATCTTGCTAGGAGGAACAATATCAGCATCCTTGTCTCTCTGCGTCGGAGGTCCACGTTTCACAGGTACGTTCTTCCCCTCCCCAATTTGTGCAGACTCATTCATTCACCAACATTTCCTTGCAAATTGCTACTAGGACGCCATGTGTACAGGGCGAACAATCAGGCTTCGTACACGGTTTGAACTGCGCGAAGAAGTGCCTATGGATGGAGAAAGAGAAAACGTTGTATGGCGATGCTGCAAAAATCATCATTATAGTCGTCATCAATACTGTAGTCGTCATCATGCCCGCTCATTCATCCTCCTCCTCCTCGTCATCATCATCTTCATCTTCTGACACGTCCAGCCCCTTCTCCTTCATCGCCGCCTTGTCACGCTTCCGTTTCTGACTCAACTCTTCCAGCAAGACCAACAGATCCTCGTGCTCCTTCTCAATCTCCTCGCGTTTACTCTTTTCCTCGTCCAACTCGCTCTTGGCACTCTCGAGCTCTTTCTTGATCGCATCGGTGGTCGCGCTCGTATCCGCAGCAACCTTGGCTTGCGCAAGGTCTGCTTCGAGCTGGGAAACTCTGTTGGTCTCCGCCTTGAGCCGCGCTTCCAGGTCCGCGATAGCTGCGGAATGCTCCGCGCGGAGGGACGTGGTAGATTCTGCATGCCGTGTTTCCAGCTCCGAGGAATGCGTAGTGGCAGCACGGAGTTTTTCTTCCAATGCTGCTACCGCCTCGTCTCGCGCTTTGGTAGCCTCCAGTAGCTTTGCCTCGTACTGCTGTTCGACTTCAGCGCGTTTCGTTTTATACTGCTCGTCAAGTTCAGCGCGTTTCGCTTCGTACTGTTTTTCAAGCTCGGCACGTTTCGTCTCGCCGTCTGCGACAGAGGCCTGTAGTTCCTCGATTCGTTTCTGTTGCTCAGCGAGACGAGCAGATGAAGCCTCACCGGCAGCGGAGGAAGATGCCGCACTGCTCTGCAAGTCCTCGAGTTGCTTTTGTAGCTCAGCGTTCCTTTCAGAGAGCGCTTGGATCTCCTCGCTCAGTTGTGCGTGCTAGGTCGGGCGTTATGGACTCAGCATTCGACTAGTGATACAGATGCCGCACGGAACGACTCACATCGGCTTCATGTTCCTTGGCGAACGTTGACATTTTCTGATGCAAGTTATCAATCTCTGCTGTCTTTTCGCTGACTTTTTCCCGTAGGGACGCCATGACAGCCATCGCTTCCGAGTCTTCAGCTACACGGTGGGTTGACAAGCCGTTAGTCGTCATACCAATCGGGAGACCCGCTGAAGTACCTGGACACTTACACGTTGACCCTCGTACAGCCTCGGGATCGACCGCGATTGAACGCTGAATCGTGTCTGTCAGGCCAGGTCATTAGCTCCCGTTGCCACACGCACCATCATCACCAGCGCGGGCGAGCTCACAATAGTTATTCTTCCAGAAATCGACAAACGCCCAATCAAACCAAATCTGCAAGCCATCCTCCTCTTCCACATCCTCCGACGCGGTTACCGCGCCGCCGGCCACTGCTGCTGCGTCCCCCGAGCCCGGAGTGTTGGTAGGTTCGGTATCGAACTGGTCCGGCTGGACGGCTTTGAATCGCGGGTCCTCGCGCAGGCGGGCCATACGGGAGACGAACTGGTCTGGCCCGATCCGGGAGTGGAGGATGGGGTAGAGGGTGGATCTAGCGGTGCGAGAAGGGAAGTGAGTTAGTAGTGTTGATCAGATGGATGGTAGGCGCGGGGAGGCGAGTCGCGTTGCGTACCGAGTAACCTCGCCTGGCTCGCGGTTGAATTCGTAGCAAACACCGAGGAGGAATGCACAAAGTCCCTGGACGATTGGATCTACGCCCGTAGGCTGTGTGATTGGCCCGATCAACTGTAGGAATACGAGTCTCCAGATAAGCAAAACGTCTGATACACGATCAAGGAGGTCCCAGGCGCAAGGCTTACCACCTGAATGTTCGAACTATCGTTCAAAAACTCCTTGACGCTCTTCGGGCTATCCCACAGCCACGTACACAACAGGATCAAATACCCGACCATGACGCGCGTCCAGTCGGATTCCTCTGTGTGGGCAGAGACAGCGGCAGAGGAGGACGCCTTGATCCCTTCCTTTGCGCGCCGGTTGACGCACTCTGCTTGTTCGCGCGCAGCAGTCATCAGGTTACCGACGATGACCTGGATCAACCCGTCCTCGCCATCGTTCGCGCTCTCCCCGTCATCGTCGTCGTTGTCGTCGAGCGCGGGTAAAGTGATCCCCCGCGCGGCCGTCTTTGCGAGCTCCGAGTTGCGGACGAGATGCGCCATGAGCAAGCACGCAAAGAGCGGCCGGTATGGGTCGAATGGTTGCCCCGGAAGCGGGGTTTCGATGAGCGCGTTAAGGAGGAGTGAGCCTGCGGATTGGGGCGCGTCGGTGGGAGGGTGCGAATCGTTGGCGTTGCCCGAGGGAGATGGAGCCATGGTAGAGATGATGCCGAGTCTTGCGTCGTCGTTGCCTGTTACGTATGCCTAAGAGATATATCAAGAATCAGGATAATCGTCTGTGGATCGCCTTGGACCCTGGCGCGTGGACTCACTTCGAACATGTTCACCCCGGCCGCACGACCACGCAACCCTCGACCCCCCATCGCGCCCTCGCCATCCACAACGGTGCCCACGAGGGCCAACACGGCGGGGCGCATGGGCAGCCTGATGAACCCGCCATTCGGGTGCTCTGCGTCGGCAGGGACAGCGATAAGCGGTGCAAGGGCGAGGGTGGAGAGGAGCGCTTGATTCTTGGGCGACGCGAGCATGATGGGGGTTAAAGTGTTGAGGGATTGCGCTTTTAGTGCGGCTGGGGCGTTGGAGGAGAGCGCGAGTTCGAGGAGGCAGCGTGTGACGCCGGTTGATACCATCGCGGACTGCAGACCGGGCGGGGGTGAGGGTTGTCAACCGCGTGTGCGCGAGGGGAAGGAACGGGGACGTACCTGATTGCCGCCGCCAGGTCCACCGACAAGCATCCTGATTACGCCGAGCACGAGCCCTGCATTGAGCAGTTTCTGCTCTGGCCAGTACTGAAGGGTAAAGTCGTCTGGGGCGGGCGTATCGATGGGCGGTGGGGGAGAGGGGAAGTAGAGCATCGGTGGGAGGAGGGAGATGAGGGATAGTTCGCGAAAGTAGTTCTGCGGAGGTGGGAGGGTGTGATAAGTGCGTGCGGGGCCGGTGGGGGGACGGGGGCGTACCTGGTTGGACACGTTGAAGCGCAGCAGAGACCCAATGGCGACCAATACATCCTGCACGATAATCCCACCCTCTATGCCTCCCTCCCTCTCCACTATACTGATCAGCTTCTCAAACGCGCCGGAAAACGCAACAATCTTCTGCAGGTCGGCGTTCCCTGCCAACAGGGCCGGAAGGAGCAACAGGGCCTCGTTCCGCAGCATCTCGCTCGCACCAGAGGATAGCTGTGGCTGCGCGCCCGGAATGGCGGAGGCGGGCGCAGGGCCATCGAGGACGGAGAGGATGCCGTCCACGCCCGGCGGAGGGGAGGAGATCAGGTACGCCTGCACGACCGGGGCGCGGTGGAGCAGCAGCTGGGAGAGGAATTGGAGGGTGTAGAAGCGGGGGTAGAAGGAGGAGGAGACGTGGATGAGGGCGAGGAGGGAGTGCGTTGGTTCGGGGGTCTGGAGGGAGGGAGGGTTAGTGCGGCCGAAGGGGCCGGGCGGGCGGCACCGGGCTTACGGCGAAGAACTCGTCCATCAGGCGGAGGGCAATGTCGTCTCTCGCGGGCTGCCGGGAGGGGTATCAGCTTGAGCTACCTATCGACACCTGGCACACCCACCTTGTCGCCGACCTCCATCAACCCCATGAGCGTCTCCAGCACGGCTTTCGCAATCTCCGAGTCATTCGGTGCGTCGTACTGCAGGACGGCAATCAACGCCGGCAACGCACGCTCTCCGACCTGCTGGCGGTACTCCCTGATGCATCCCTTGAGCCCGAGCACGGCCGTGCGCCGGTCGTCGACGTTGGGCGAGGTCTGGATTCGCTCGACCAGCTTGTCGATTGTGTCGCTCGGGCTCTGGGGGGCGCCGAGGTCGCCCCGGAGCGCCGTGTACGCGGACGAGAGGCGGGAGGAGAAGAGCGCGGACATGGTGGCGGGGTGCTGGCGTCGGCGTGGCGGGGGGTGGGTCGGGGTCGGGGTGGGGGAGGGGAGGGGAGGGGAGGGCGATATAGAGGAAGCGGGGAAGCAGGGGACTGGTGCGCCCGCGCGAATGCCCGCCTAGTTGACTGCGCCGACGCCGACGCCATGAATGAATGACGACGGCGAACACCACCCCGGGCCACCATGTCCGCCGCCGACCGTATCCTCGTCCTCTGCCACCCCGCCGCACGCCCCTCCGTCCAGGCGTTCCTCAGTGGTAAGTCTGCCCGCGTGGGTCCGAGCGCGCAGCTCACCGCCCGCCCGCAGTCCTCGCCGACGCCGCGCCGTCCGAGCACGCAACGGTCCCATGGCACATCGACAACAAGTACTACACCGCGCTCGTCCACTTCCTCATCCATGACCATGCCGACGATGTTGCCGAGGCGATGAGGGATGTGCCGGCGGTCATTTATGCGTATACTGGCGCAGTACGTTCTCGCACGTCAAGCCAAAGTGAGCGGCGGTGTCTGACTCTTTCCCGGCTCTAGGACCCATGTATGCCCCCGCAAAGTCTCGTGCAGAGCATCACAGCAGCCTCACCAGACCTCTCCTTTGCCGTCCGCATCCCACACCACACGCCAAATCCCGACGACGAAGCGGTGCGGTACGATCCGATAGCCGAGGAAGAATCGATGGATGACGCGGGACTCGAATACGTTGATTTGAGCGGGCTGTATGACCGGCCTCATGACTCCATCTGCGCCGTCGGAGAAGCAGGTACGTGATCGCCCCCTCTCATATGGGACGCCCAAACTGACCCCCCTCTCACGCAGATGGGCCAATAACCCCGCGCGAATCGTTACACCGCCTCCGCGAGTCATTGCAGACGATCATGTGGCCCTCAATGGTGCGGAAACCACCACCGACAAGACACGGGAGGATACGTCCGCCGCCGGACGACGGTTTACCGGCGGTGGATGGTACCTCGACAGCGGCGCGGCAGCCAGTGTTCCCCGTCAGTTTCTCCCCTTCCTCGCACACCGACCGGGGCACATCCTCGGACCACACGACGACGCAGATTCCTCCACAGGCTCCGAGGCCTCCCTCCATGAACCCGTTCGCCGTCTCACCGCGCGCGGAAGCAGCCTTCATTTTCGCGGAGGAGCAGAAGCTCGATGCTTGGCTCGACGAGGACGCGGGTGCTCCTGCTGTTGTCGCTGGTAGTGATGGTGGTGTGCAAGGGGGAGCGTTCGATGATGATTTCGCCACGGGGGAATATCAGGAACGCGCAACCGTCACTTCTGGGCAGCAGGACGCTGGAGGGGACGCGGACGAGGACGAGGACGAGTTTTCGGCATTCCAGTCCGCGCCTCTACGCGCCCATCTTGCGTCGCCTCCATTATCAACCCATCTTCCCGCTGCCGCTGCCGCTGCCGCCGCCTTCTTTGACAAGGAAGACCACGACGAGGAACAGCATGAGGGGGAGGAGGAAGACGACCTAGGCCTCCCCATTGACCCCACCGCACTGCTCCACCGTCTTCAGTCCGTGCGAAGCGAGTTGGCGGGTGTGCCTGATGAGGAGGAGAGACGGCGCAGGGCGGCGTTGGAGGTCCAGCGGGTGCTGCAGAGTCTGGGGATGGGTTTGGATGATTTGGAGTTGTGAACAGGGTTGTGGGAGCGGGGGTTGTACGAAGCATTCTCTTATAGCGCTTGTCATCATCCTTACTGAGTAGTGGTCCCGGGCCGCTTTTCCATGATCAGTACTGAAAGTTTATCCTAATTGCCAGTACTTGCATCCATACCAATCGGTCTCCTTCAGTTGAACAAGATCGGTGTCGCTTCGTCGGGTCTAAGTGACAGCGGGAGACCGGGTCAAGCAGTCACGATCACTCGCATGCGGTCTCGTTTGACTGCTTTCCATCGCATGCACACTGATCGCCGCGACCTGCCTCTGAAAGGCGACACCCTTGTGCGCACTTCGGTGCAAATACACAAGCATTGCTGGCACATCGCGTATCGATGCCTGACGACGGCGTATGGCAAGCTGTACGGTACCAACGTCTTGCCTCGGCCGTAAGGCCTCAGCAGCCACGCCAACAGAGCGTTGGGCGTCGTGCTGTTCCTTGACATTGTGTCATGCTGTCAAGACATACAACCTATACCGTCCGTGACATGCACCTACAGCAACGGCCTTATCCTCGAGCAGCAGCACAAACAGGGCACTTCCCTAGTTTTACCCTCAACGTAGCCGCATACGCCAGCTTCCCGCCCAGGTTCTTTCCCAGTACATCAATCCGCCGCGTCCCGCTGCTCATCTTCGCGGAGAAAAGCATGCTGTTCACCGGGTCCGGGCGGACTGGGAGCGCTGTGCCGGCTTCTGCGTCCAGCAATGCGCAGTCGGCGTGGGAGAGGTGATGGCAAAGGTACATGATTGCTAACGGGGTGTGGGAGGGGCTAGCGGGCTTGAACGCGTAGTCCCCGCACACTTGGCAACAGCTGTCCCCTACACACGGATCCAGAGTGTGTCAGCACCAAGCTCTGCCAACGTGACCACCGCGAATGACTTGCCAGCTGCGTATACACCGCCCGTCTGAGCGCGGTGCAGCGTCTGCGCCAACATATTCGCATCCCCATTCAAGATCTTTCCCGCTCCTTCGAGCAACGAGACTTGCAGATTGGATGCTTGAAGGATCTTGATGATGGCTGGTTTTAGGCCCGGGATTTCTAGGCCGTCTTTGATCCGTGGTATTAGGCGGAGCGGGTTGATGTCTGATCCCACGTTCTCCAGCAGGCCACGGATGAATACTGTCGAAGAAAAGGTTAGACCAACGGGCGGCAATTTCTGCTTGCGGTTGGAGACTCACTCGGCTTGTCCTCCGAGTATCTCAGCAAGTCTTCCCAGAGATCTTCATCCGCTTGCTCTCTTGCAAACTCGATTGCCTGTAAATCGGGCCACGTGAGCAAAAGCCAACACAGCCCTGGCCGTCTACTTACCCGCTGCACATCGCCTAGACGCTGGATAATAAGCATCAACGCCTGTTTGTTGTTGCCCATTCGCCCGAGAAGGAAGACCATCTCGGGCACAAAGTCCCGTTCTTTGCATATCCGATAGGCCTTTTCCAGGCTATAGTAGTTGCTTGCGCGGAGATATTCCATCAGGCAAGGATATTCATATTCCGCGTATAATTCCACCTGTGAGTCTCGTTGCGTTAGCTTTTCTGATAGGTCCCACGCCTAGTAGGAGTTGTCATACCAATCGGTCACTGTAGTCGACTGTTAGATGCGGATCTTTGCGGAAAAGCGCGTCGAGGTACATGTATAGGTATTTCGGCCGACTTGAAAGTTGATTGACTACTCGTGGAACCTGTACGATAGGCGCACGTTAGTCTTCCGTACATGTCGTTTCTTCTACCGACTTACAGGAATCGAATAAGTATGATCTATCAAAAGGGCAATCGCCTTTCCATGTCGCGCCGTAGCGACTGGCTCAGACGCCGTGTTTTCCCGCTCCGCGTGGATATCTATTGTCGAGACCTGTTGCTCGGCCTCCTTGTCAAAGTCGATGAGCAACAGCACCTGATCCTGCACTGACGCGAACAAGTTGTGCTCTTTGATGAAATCAAAGACTTCTGGCCGACGCAAGCGAAGCAGATAGGGTAGCGCTTTACTCGGCTGATGCTGTATCACATGTCTGAATAGACGATCCCAATGTCAATGCACGTCGCAGTGACGGAAAACAAAGGCCTTACAGTTCTGCTAAACACTCCATAAGCGTGGGCGATGATTTGACGGCTTCGAGCTCGCCTTGAACGGCCACGATGACTGCCTGAACATCGTATATATCTGGTGGCCATTTCTTGACAGTTTGGAGTAACGCCTATCGGAAACGGGGTCTCAGCCATAGGGTCCCGTTGGTGCGAGCTTGCCTACTTGCCTGTTGATCGTTCGCAAGGTAATGCGCAAATACCATGTCATAGATGAGCCTACCGAGCTGTGGAGACCGGATCGGGAGATGTGGAATGATGGCCTATACATGCGGAAGCGGTCATTCGTTATTCAACCCGGTACGATGAGTGACCGGCATCGCGGCTTACCGGCAACTGTTGTTTCTGCACAAACGCAAAGATCCAGTCTTCCCATGCCTTGACATCTTTGCCCAGCACCTTGGGGCACAGCGCCGCAGCGGCCTCGTACGATTCTATCCTCTCGAAAATCCATCAGTCATGGTGCCCACCATCAAAGATAAAGGAGCCGCAACGCACCTTGCTCAAACAAGTGATGGATATACTTTATCCCGATCGCACGAACATCCAGCCCCTGGCCATGTTTATCCGCCAACGTCTCCGCCATCTGCAACGCCTCTGCAAACCGTTTCCGCTCGACGAGCCAATGCACATGATCCGCCGCGTCCCTTGGTCGCGCGAGGACCACGTCTTTCGGACTGACGACGACGTACAGTTCCTCCGAACCACGACGGGAAGGAGCAAGGACGTAGTCGTTGCACCCGTACAAGTGGTAATTCGTCAAGCTGAGCGCATCCGATGAGGTTTCTTCGCCACGACGGGAGATGATCCGCAGTTCGGGCCGGTTGGCGCGTTTCCGCCGTTGTTCGGCCGGATCGTCGGTTGCTTCATTGTCATACTGATCGGGTGAGACGTAGGCGAGGATCAAGTACCCGCCTTGTGAGTGTTTCTCGTACGGACAGATGCCGGAGATCATGCAGTCCACTTGGAAGATGGCGGTGATTTCGACTGTGTAATGGATGGTAGAGGTGAGCGCCGTTGCGGTGCTCCGTGTCGTGGATTCCCGGATCCGAGCGACCTTGATATGGTCCGCCCAGCCGATCAGGAGCGTCTTGTCGTCCTGCCAAAAGAGATTACACTTGAACAGATCGGCACGCGGGCTGTTGGTCGGTCTATCGATATAGGTTATTCGTTGCTGGCTATTCGTATCGTAGATTTTGACTCCCTGCTCGCAAATCGAATCAGCCTCGCTCTTTATGTCTCTTCTCGCCCACAGGGAGACGCACCAAATCGTTGGCCCAGGCGATCAAATTCCCCCTCCATTGAATCGCATGAACGGGACCTTCGCCGGAATGCAGAACCTGCTCTTTATGCCCCAACCAGCCCTTTTCATGCATGACCAAAGCGCCAGACATCCCGCCACAGACAAACGCCCGCGATGTTCTCTTTGAAAAGCCGGGCTCGAGGGCGATCGCTTTGACGGGCCGTTTAAGATCCGCTCCGTATTTCTCGGACGAGGTGATGCCGTTCACCATGACCCGTCCTAACGAGGGCGCGCAGCTTATCAACCACCACGGCCTTCGCCCCCCGCCCCACTCCCAACGAGAGGACTCACCTTCTACAGAAGCCGTCGCCACGAACTCCTCCTCGTCACAGATCTTGATATCCAGAATACTAGCCGCGTGCGGCCGAAAGCTCTTGACTTTGCTGCCTTCGTAGGTGATGATGTGGACCATACCATTGTGTGTCCCGAGCGCGAGGAAGCGCGGAGAGGCGGCGAGAGCGGAGGCGGTGTCTTTGATGAGGATTTCCGAGGCCGCGGAGCCTAGGCGTTGGTACTTGAGCGATCTGTAGCGTCAATGGGAGATTAGATGGAGGAGAGCGGAGAATGGAGGGGAGACTTGCGGTTCTTCTTCTTCTTCTTCCTCATCTTCGCTCTCGTCTTCGTCCTCCTCTTCGTCGTCGTTCTCCTCTGACCCGGCATCTTCCTCTCCCGAGTCCTGGTTGCCACCCGGAGCTGCAACGTCGGTTATACCGTTGCTTTCCGTTGCTGACGCTTGTTCTGCTTCCGACTCCTGGCTGCCCTCCTGCTCGTCTTGCCCTGCACTCTCGTTCACATCACTTGCTCCATCCGTCTGTGCGATGGACTGCTCGATGGCCTCCCGCATATCCTGCTGTGCGTCGTCACTGCCAGACTCTGAGGGATCGGATGCGGCACTAACCTCCTCCTCTTCGTCATTGTCGTCGGTCTCGGCGGTAGAGGATGGGTCGTCTAATGATACGTCAATGGATGAACGAGCCGGCACGGCGTCCTGTTGCAGGTCTGTGTCTTGACGAGCACCAAACACCCTAGCCCCGTTCGATCCCGCCGGTGGATTCTTGCTTTGATTCCCTGAGTGAGTAGAAACTCGGTACGGCTCCCCCTCCCCCTCCCCCTCCCGCTCACTCCCCTCCGAATCCGTGTCCCCGTCCTCCCCGCTGCTGCTCTGGGCCACGGTGATTGCTATCCGGCGGTCCCTCTGCGCACGAGCAGAGGAAGGCGGCGCCATGGTCAGTGGTGTGGGTTCCTGCGTGGGAGGGTGCTCTGTGCGGCGGGTGGGTGACTTTGTGAACACGCCCCGCCCCGCCCGCGCGCTAGGGAGATGACGTGAGCCGACGGGGATTTCATTTCCTCGTCCTCACTTTGGCTGCCACCCACCCAGCAACCAGACGTCCGCCACCATGTCCGCCTCAGACTCCTCCGAAGACGACTTCATGTCGGACAAATACCTCCAGCAAGCAGAGACAGCCACCGCCGGACGCAGCAACACCCAGACGTACGCCCAACGCCGGCAGGAGGCGTACAAGCGGCATCTCGACGCGCAGCCAAAGAGCAGAAAGGTGCGAGAGGAACAGGCACGCAAGGCTGCACTGGAGACGAGTTTGTTTGATGCCGTGGGTGCTGGTGCTGGTCCTAGCGGGGGGCAGGGAGAGGGAACGACGCCGCCGCCGCCGACGACAGGTGCAGGAAAGGCGATGGGGATGATGATGAAGATGGGCTGGAAGGTGGGTGAGGGGCTCGGAAAACGGTCGCTTGATCCCCCACCAACTCGACAAGTAGATCCCGTTAGTGGAGACGTGGACTCGCCGGATACCGCCTCGAATCCTGCGAAACAGGGGATTGGAGCCGCCGATAGGTTTACAGACTCCGCCGTTCCAGTCGGAAACAAGCGACGCAAGATCTCCCCCGAACCAACGACAAGTCACAGCGCATCTCCCGCCCCGGATGTCGCAGCAGCGCAACGCAAACCCCTCACACAGCCGCTCCGAATCTCAATGTGGGCGGGAAAACTCGGGGTAGGCGCCCACCAGCGGTCCCCCTCCCCGGAGGACATGTCTTTCCTTTCTGGAATATCACAGGGCGACGGCAAGGTGTCCCGGGAGGCGATGGCGAGGCTGCAGCGCGAGGCGGATGATTTTAGGAGGCGGAGGGCCGGAGTGGATGAGGAGAAGAGGGTACAGCAGAGGCAGTGGGCGGCGAGGAGACTGTTGATGGAGTTTGATGAAGCGAAGGGGATCAAGGTGGGACTCGTCCCTTCACATTCCACCCTGAGCGTGTGCTGATCCTGTGCTCGCGTAGTTTCATCCGCTATGGGTCATCCCCTCCGCAGCGGGGGAAACCATCCCAAGGCCCCTGCTTCGCCTGATCGACCCTTCCTTTGCGGAGACCCTCGACCTGGACGAGCCGGAGGGCGAGCAGCGTTCGCGGATCCAGGGACGCTCGGATGAGGGGAATATGGGCGAGGCGGAGAGGTTGAGGGAGCAGATGAGGAGGGATGCGTTAGTGCCCGCCGTCGTCGGCGAGGAGGAGGAGGGGGTGGATCTTGCCCGTGACGAAGCCAAGAAGAGGAGTGATGATCCTGGACGCGTGCCGGTGAATTTGGAGGATGACAAGGAGGAGCCCGTGGATTGGGCTTCGTTTGTGCCCGGGGTGAAAAGGGTGCTCGCGATGTCTGTAAGCACTGCGTCTTTCCGCTCCCTTGGTCGGATATACACTAATTCTCTCCCCCGAAGCCATCCACGCACCTCGCCTACCTCGTCTCCTCGCTCCGAGCGGATCATCTGTATTGTTTTTGGTGCGCGGCGCGGTATGATTCTGTAGAGGAAATGGAAGGGCCTGGTGGGTGTCCCGGAGAGGAGGAGGAGGATCATTAGCGAGGGAGGGGCAACGGCCTAAATGGCCCATAAATCCATGTCCATGTAAAGCTCTAAAATGGCCGAATATCCGGTGACCGGTGAGACACGACCTTGCCATCATGCTGAGCTTTATGTTGCACACCATCTCCCTTGATCTCTTCCCATACGCCTCCCTGCGCACCCGCCGCCATGCCGCGCCCATCGTCGCTGTACTCCCTGATCATAGCCCAACACACGCCGTCCCCGCCCAGCCCACGTCCGCCGGACGACGCAGACTACCGTACGGGGCAGCTGACGATTGAGTGGATCGACTTCCATGGGGAGAAGGAGATCTCGAGCGACGTTACAGGCGGAGGGGGTGAGGGAGTCGTGGAGAAGCACAGCCCCAAGGATGGATCAGACGGTGATGGGTACTTCAAGCAGCCGGCGCAACTTGTTCCGCCGCGGAGGAAGACCCGAGGGACTACTTCCCTCGGTCCAGGGATCGTTCATCTGGTTCGCCATGCACCGCCTTTGACCGTGCTCGAGTCGCTCGAGGCCGGTGACCTGCCAACAACCGCAGCCTCTGCCCCAAGGATAGAAAGCGGGCAAGGCGCTGATGATCCGCGTCGTGAAGGCGGGGAAGTGGGTGTGGGAGCGACACCGGATGGGGAGGACGGGACGTTGGTCGCCGTGCTGGCCGTCCCGGAGTGGATGGGGTTTGATGCATTCGCGGAGTGGTTGGGTGCTTGGTCGACGAGGTTGGAGGGGTTAAGGATGATGAGGTGAGTTCGACCGAAAATGAGGGGAGGGGAGAGAAAAGCGGGATTAGTAAATGTGCCGCAAGGTACGAGTTCAAGGGATGACGAGGCTGTCCTCGGCTTGGAATCATTGGTCGATCGGATCATACATCTGACGGCCTCTTTTGGGGTTGAAGTCGAGGCCGGTTGATCACGTAGTCGCTTTCAGGTAGCGGGTGACCGCGAGATCAGTCTGGGAAATGGTGGAACCAAAGGCGGCGTAGGCTACCTGAAACTCCCTTACATTGAGCGCTGCGGTCGGTCGGCTGACTTGGTGTCTAAGCTGATGAAGCTTCCTTTGGCTGTCGAGGACGGTGTGGGTCATCCGAGAGGTAACCTTGGTTCGAAGCAGACGTATTGGTGACTTGTATACATACTAACACGCCTCTTTCCTGGAACGCTGCACAGTGACGCCTCTCCCAACCGAACAATGGTCCTCTTAAAATTCGAACAGGTCAAGGCCGCGGAAGACTTTGTATCCATCTACACGGGCAAAGCATTCTCCTCTTGCCCCGACCGCGCAGAAACGTGTCATCCGATGCAGATCTACCATCTGCTGTTGCATGATACGGCCAGCCCGCTCGTGCCGGTACTTAAAAGCAGCAACAGCGGTGGTAACAGCGCTGCACAACGGCCCGTGCCTCAGCTCGCTCAACTGCTGAAGGGTATTCCCGCGCGATCGGTATACGAACTCCCAACGTGTCCGGTCTGCCTCGAACGGATGGACTCGGTCGTTACGGGCCTCATCACCACGCCGTGCACGCACATCTTTAATTGCTCGTGCCTTAGTAAATGGGGAAATAGGGACGCAGCTTCGGCAGGGTGGTGTCCTGTTTGTCGGCTTTCTCATCAACGATTGCTCGCCCCGCCGCCGTCGATGTCTACGCCGCCGTCGCCGTCGCCGCATGCTGTGTTGTCCGTCAGACGAGATCCGTCTCACAATCGCTTGCCGGGGATCAGGTCCTCATCGTCCACCGGAAGCCAGGAGGCAACAGAGGAACCTCGGTGCATGCAATGTACCGAAATTGATTCACGCGACGAGTCTCGGCAACAACGTCTTGCCCCCGCCGTCACCGCCACCGCCACACGTGGGAACACCGGTACCGACGAGACAACCTCGAGATCCAACTGGATATGCGTGATTTGCGGATACCTGGGTTGTAGCCGCTACCAACGGGGACATGCGCGCGACCATTATGCGCGTACGGGCCACGCATATTCGATGGAGATTGATACGCAGCGGGTATGGGATTACGTGGAGGATAGGTGAGTGTGATGCTCGGGGGGTTGGAATGCAAGCGTATTGCTTTTCGTATAGCTGACTCTTGGCTACGGTGTGCGGGTAGTTATGTGCATCGTTTGATACAGAATCGGTCGGATGGCAAGTTGGTAGAGTTGCCGTCCGCGGCATCGTTCGTCTCTTCACGGATAAATAACAACCTTTCTGCGCTCTCCCTGGTCGACAAACACCTGGCAGCCGGGTTTGGGCCATCAGTGTCGGATGAGAAGAAGATTTCAAAGTTGGAGGATATGACGCTCGAGTATTCGTACCTCCTCTCGACGCAGTTGGAGCAACAAAAACAGCACTATGAAGCGGAAATTGGCGCGCTCAAGCGGGAGGTGAAGGAAGTGAGGAATAAAGTCGGAGAGGGTGATAGCTGGAGAAAGCGGTTTGTGGTGGAGGAGGAAAAGAGGAAGGCGGTCGAGGAGCGGAAAGTGCCCGAGCTGGAGCGAGCCAAGGTCATGTCGGACAAAAAAGCACAGATCGTGAGTCCATGGGGTGCCGACGAATGCGCGCATGAATCACATATCCTGATGATCACCCTGCTTCCGGCCGTGATGCATCCCGTTCCGACACAGGCAACAGACCTCGCAAAATCACTGCAAGCGGATCTACGCGCCGAACGAGCCCTTTCCTCGGGGCTGATGGAAAAAATCCAATCACTGGAAGCGCAACTCGCCGCCGCGCTCGCTCAAGTGGAGGAACGAACGGAGCAGCTGCATGAGGCCGAGGAGATGGTGAGGGATTTGATGGTCAGTATCTCTGCTTCGGAGAAACTGGCAGGCGGTGAGGCGGAGGGGGCGGGAGGCACATTAGTGGTTCGGCCGCCTGGTAGAGGCGGTAAGCGGCGCTGAGGGCCCGCCGGGGCATGGAATGTAGCGGAGGCAGGGCGTTGGCGCGACGAGGATGAGCTTTACAGCGGAGCCGCGTCAAGGGCCATAGTGACCTGGCTTGGGTTTGTGATCCCAATGGGATGGGATAACCGTACGTTGCATCGAAACTGCACAACACCACGGAGGCAATGTGGAACGAATTCGTTGTATTTAATCTGCATGACGGTGCGAGTATTCGCTTGATTTGACGAGAAACTATTACAGCCTGACATCTGCTGGATACTCTGCAGTACAGGCCTTGACCGTATGGACGTACATCCACCGCGGTATTTCAGATGGTATTCCTCCACCTGTCTACGATGCGAGATTCGGAATTAGATCCCATCAGATAGTCCGTGATGGTCCTCGAACGTATTCCGCATCAACGTATATCTCATGCTGGCTTTCACCTCAATCCGCGACTTGCGACACCAATGACCTACGCTTCAGCGGCGTCGCTCCACGCGCTCGCATGTTCGGTCAGGCCCGTCGTCGCCGCCCGGCAAACCAACTTGCCCCTTGCCACGCAGCCAGCCGCCATCGCCCTCCGTTATCGCCACGCCAACAGCCGTCGCCACCCAAGCTGGACCGGACATGCGGCGGCTGTGCGATGCCAAGGCGGAAGCAAAACTCTCGGCTAAGACACGAGTAGCTGGGACGACGTCATCCGTTTACGAGTCGCTCGGGCGCAGCGATACAAAGGCAGACGGCAGCGGCCAGAGCGCATACGGGCCAGGACCGCACGGCAGCGGCCAACCCATACGGACCAGGAACGCACGGCATCAGCCATGGCCACAGCTTCCCTCGGACAGGACCCCCCGCGGAGACGCCGCCAGCTGCACGAGCCGTTCAGCGAAGACCGGCCTGTGCCGCGTGTCGAGGCCTACTTTGAGGATCTGTCCAAGCCCGTCAAGCAGCAGCCCCAGGACTCGCCGCAGGGATGGTTCGGTGGTTCATCTGCTGCTTCTGCCCGGGATGATGCGCCACCGCCCTCCTCTGCCGCCCAGACGCAGGCCAACGAAGAGGACAGCGAAGAAGAGCCGCATCCAGGCGCGCAGAACAGAAAGGAACGGGAAAAATCGAGGAGGAAGGATCTACACCGTGGTAGCTCACGGACGGTGGTCGATCCCGTGACCCTACGCAAGGTCAGGATCACAAATACCGACGCCTCGTTCGACGATGCCATGGACCCCGAAAAGTCCCGCGGACAAAGCGTGCTTCAACGGGATTTCCCACCGATCGAGTGGGATTCCATAGCCCATGAAACTCGGGCCGAAATTGCGGTCCATGCACTGGCGGCGGTCGTACCTGCATTCGTTCTTGCCTATCTCGTCCGATTCTCAGTCTCGCTAGTCGTCCTCTCTGTCTGGTGGTTCATAGTGTATTACCACTACGACAAGGTTCTTCAGGGAATTTTCGAAGACTACAAGTACGATGCCGAACGCAAACGAGGAGAAACCACGAATCGCGAGAGCAAGGCACAGGGAACAGACGTCGACACTGACAAGGTGATGGGGAGAAACAAAGGCATTGGAGCTGCAGGGGGAGACGAGACTGGTATTCAGCCCCATCGGGAATCCGTGGAATGGGCGAATCAACTTCTCTCGAGTTTATGGCCCATCATTGATCCATCCTGTATGCAGAATAGCAGTCTTTTCCCCCTCAATGCAATGGATAGAAATCGAATGCTGATTGTTCCCCGTTACAGTGTTCATTTCTTTGACGGATATGCTAGAAGATGTCATGCAGGCCTCGATGCCCAAGGCGATCAACACGGTCCGAATCTCAGATTTATCGCAAGGGACTCATCCGCTACGTATTATCAGCATTCGACCATTGGACAACGCAGAAACCCGAGACGGCCCGCAACATGCCCAGGATGAGAATCCTGCTGATAAAGCTTTGGGCGACGAAGCAGACGAACAAGGGATAGAGGCAAAACACGTAAACCTCGAGGTCGCGTTTGCCTATCGAGCGCTTCCCATCAAGGGTAACAAGGTCTACAGCAAAGCCAAGAACATGCACATCTTGATCGACTTTGGGCTCGGGATGAAGGGCGTCTTTGGCAAGTCTCTCCCCATCTGGGTAGAGATTAGAGGTATCGTTGGCACGATGCGATTGAGGCTTGAAATGACAGCAAAGTAGGTCGAATGGGTCCGGCAAGTTGTTCCTTTGCGCAAGAGCTCATCATACAGTACTCTAGGCCGCCATTCGTAAAGCATGCAACGGTATCCTTTTGCGGACTACCAAAGATCGAAATCGCGGCTATACCTCTTATCCAATCAGCTTTGAAGCTGAATGCAATGAACTTGCCCTTGATCCGAACGTTTATCAGCAACTCGATATCCACAGCGCTGTACGAGTATGGTACGTGCCTTTCAGCCAGAAATCGGAAGTCTGGTATTAACCAATACTCGCAACCATGCGTGCTCAGTTGCGCCCCAGTCACTTACGGTGGATCTCGGACAGATGTTGGTAGGCGACGATATCAAGAAAGGTACTTGCAAGCTCTGCCAGGATGGAGCCCTCACAGTCCGACGAATTGACATCTCCTCCGTACCGCAGACACGTTGGCGATGGGATTAGTAGTCGTCACTATTCACGCAGCAGAAGTCAAAGCTGCCGACATCGGAGGCACGTCCGGTATGTTTCTAAAGTCGAATAGCAGTAGCACCTAGCGAACATTCTGACAGTTATCCATGTGCCCCCACGTTAGACCCGTATGTAACAGTTTCTCTCGCAAAGTTCGGTAAACCGCTCTTCAGCACGCGGATAATCATGAGGGAAACCCAGCCAGTTTGGGAAGCTACGGCGGTAGTGCTGATCAAGCCGGAGGCTTTTCGGGTCGGAGAGAGAATTGCACTGCGTGAGTGATAACCCCAAGGTTGCCCTCTGTGAAGGAAAAGCTAAAATACTCTTCATTCGTCAGAAATTTGGGACAGGTGAGATATCAAATGAGCTTCCAGCATGCCAGCACCTGTTTAGGTCATACCCTTGACATGAAACAGTGACCGTCTGACAGCGGATGACGAACTCGGAAGAGTCGAGGTTGATTTGACAGGCAAGTCAAACGCTTAACCCTATTTCGTTTTTCCATAGAGTTGATCGAAAGCCTTTCTTCCTTAGATCTATACAAAAACAAGGGCAAAATGTCGCGACATACCTCTCCTCTTTCCCATCTCAATCATGCTGCAGAAAAGGCGATACCGGGTAGTATCGATTATAGCATGGGCTTTTTCGAAAAAGTTCCCCCCAAGCAGCACAAGACTTCTCAGATTGAGCATCCGGAATTGCCTGAAGATCTTCGAAACCACCCAGAAATGGCTCCTCAAAAGGCCAAGTCCCTCGACAAGGACGAGGAACTGATAATCAGTACACCTCCAGACCCAGATTTCCCTTCAGGGATCTTGTCAATCCGTGCGTTTTCTGGAATTTCTGGTCAAATGTGTACAACCTCTTAACGTATACTATCATCGCAGAGATACACGAGGGATACGATTTCGAACGTGAGAACATTGGCCCTAGTGGTGGTGGACGCAACGATGGTTCTGCCCAATTCAAACATCCCCCAAGCGCAGAAGGTGCCAAGCATGAGGAGGGCGAGTAGGTTATTTAGTTTACTGTTCGTGAACGGATTGGGTTTGACGAGAACGGTTTCCCATACAGTTCACTCCCGTCATCGTATTGCCGACTGCGTATCAATGATGACACAGTATTTCAGACTCGAGTCAAGCCTATAACGTCTAATCCCTTTTACAATACTTCGCACGAGGCTTTCATCCGAAACTATAAAGACGCAACCGTGACTGTCGTTGTTCGTGATTCCAAAAATCGCGAACACGATCCACTGATGGGGATGATACATTTGAAGGTAGGTGCACTGTCACTCGTACAGCTAGTTTGAACTGATGGTTTTGTCACTGCAAAGCTTGGCGAGGTCTTCCGCACCGCTTCCCAGAAAACGGGTTGTTGGCCCTTAAGAGGCGGCGTTGGTTATGGTCGACTTCGGATATCACTGTTGTTCAGGCAAGTTATCCGGATATATCTCACATTAGGCTGGAAGCCTACTCGCTTACAACGGTGACATTGCAGAAGCGTCGGTGTTCGCCTACCGCCAACCCTTCATGGTTTCGATACTGCGACTGTTATTATTAGAGGCACTTTGGCCTTGACAGACATTCGCCCAGATCATATTGGCAGCCTTCGCAGATGCAAAGCCGAAGTGCGAACTAGCCACGGGAGATCTGTCGTTTCCGAGAAACACGACAGCGACCAGGATGATGACACCTTTATCGAGTTCGAAAACGGGAAGCTGGCTCTTCCGGTTAAGAGACGCTTCAGTTCGCCCTTGATCATCGCTTTTACTGAGAGGGTGCTTGGTATCAAGCAGAAGAAAGTTGCTGAAGCTGTTGTCTGGCTAATGGACATTCCGGATCGTTCGAGAAGGCGTATCCACATTCCAGGTACGATTTCACGTGGAAGCTCGATCTATTCTGCTTCCCTTACATGCCTTTCTCTGCAGTTTATCGGGCTAAGGATTTCTCGAGGTTAGAGGACAACTACTGGACTCCATTCAACTTTGACGAGGAGTCTTCCTCAACAACACAATTCCATGGGTCCGAGTATGATACCTCTGAATCGCACAACGAGACCATCCGCCGAGCCTATCACAAGCTCGAGGAACGTGGCTTGGAGCAGGTTGCTACTTTGTCAATCGATCTCAGCGTAGAACCCGGACTTTCGTCCGCTCACAGAGAACTGACGAAGAGGGAACCTCGGCAGAGAGTAATTATGGAAGGTTTTGATTGGGCTATCATGAGTGGCTTGCGAAATGACCCCGTGGAGAGCCGAGATCACAGCAGCGGGGAAAGCAAGGTTGACGGCAATGTCGCTCAGCTGTGGGAAGATTCAGGAAGAGCGGAGTATTCAGAGGAGGATGACGAGGATGAGCACGAGGCCGGAGACGGGCGGAGTACCTTGAACGAATTTCTCCCTACTAAAACCGCCTTTGTTGCGACGAATGATCGCAAATCTTCTCCATCACCTTCAGCTGGTACTGAGAATCTCAATAATGGGACGCATCGGAGATCAAGCAGTCAATCCAGCTATGCAAATCCATTTTCGAATGACAGCCGCCAGGAGGGGGGTTTGGGAAATACCAGTGATGAGGGATCGGACAAGGGATGGAAGCAAAAGTATCAGGAATGGAAGAGCAAACAGGTAAGCATGTTGCTTAACGGAGGGAGCAATCTTTCTCAGACTCCTCAAATGTTATCATCTCTTCCAGCATAATTTACATTTGCGACAACGAGGAATAATGCAATCAAAGCCCGTCCGAACCGGAGCGTGGCTGAAAGATTGTGCGTCGGAATCTCTCGCACTGGATGACCTTGCTTACAGGGGCAGAATTCGTTGTTAAATCACGCTGAAATTTTTCGTCGTCTTCATCACAGCTGTAAAACATGGAACCATGAAAGTCAAGGGAAGATTCGATGTGAGTCGACGTGTTGTGAATATGCTGATGACAACCAAAGGACTAATCAGCTTAACGTGTAGCACCATGGTCGCCATCCCGACATTGAGAGTGAAGTATAATCGTGAAAATGGCGACACACTGTGTCTCCTAAGGCGGCCTTGCGTTATTCAATTATCGACGCAAGTCCTGCAAGGATGGCATCTGCGACGGTCCAACGAACTATAATATGATAACTATAAAACGCATTGCAGACAAAGATCGTCTCACACGAGCCACCTGCTACACAGCATACCCTGCATTGGCGAAACCTCTGCCCTTCCTCTTTATCCCATCATTCGGATCGAACGGTAACACCGACACAGGGGGCTGATCGGAGGTTGGTCGAGGTTGCGCCAGTGGCTGTCCGAGCGGGTGTAAGTGTCCAGTAGTATTGCTGGGTGGTGCCGTCCCTTGCATGAAGGGTTTGCGGACATCGACATTCATTGCTGCTGACTTGCCGAGGCCGTGACTGTCCTCCGAAGCTATAGGAGCCATGGGAATAGGAGATCTAGCATGCGCCGGTGCTCCGGAGAGTCTACTAACGAGACTAGAGGGGTTCGGCGTTGATGACAGCTTGAGGCGGCTTGAGGCTGGTTGCACCGAGGCTGTGGAGGCGGATGTTGGGCTGTTCACCGATGTCGGAGAGAAGCTTGACAGGGAAGTGGGCTGCACGTTCGACGTCATATTTGGCCGTATTGACGGAGGAGGATTTGGTCCCCCATTCCTCTGCACGTTAGGCCTGACTCGAACTGGAACTCTGGCTGGTTGTCCGTTAGACCGGGAGCCAGCGTTACCGCTGCTACTCTGCATGGGTGAGTTAGCGTGTTTGGTTGAATTGCCTTCACCGTCCATGTTCAGCCTCTGCAGCAAGCTCAAACCAGGGGACAATCCGGCAGTGCCTTGAGTGGATCTCTGGATCGAGACTTCGCCATCCCCGCCTGCAACGTGTGGTTCGATTTGGTTAAGCTTTGGTTTTGCTTTTCGTTTCTTATTGCGTTGGGCGTCCTGATCATGCCCATCCTCGAGTTGGGTGGTATTATTGCCGCCGTTGGAAGGTAACGCGATGCCCAGTCTCTCTGCCAGCCCTCTTGGCTGAGTGGTAACGGATAGGGATGAAGACTGTTCGTCATGAGATGCGGGACCACGGTTCGCGAAATCACGTTTTCGTTTTGATGAACCGCTATGCGTAGAAGAATCACTGGCGGTGCGTTGCATCGTATCAAACTGACTTGACCGCACGGACGGACTGACAATGGATCGAGCACGCTGTGTTGATTGGGCGGATGGAGCGGAGGGATCAGAACCAGAATAGACTGGTGAGGCTGTGGTATTGCGCTGATAGGCATCGGCATCGCTGCCATTGTGGAGGGATTTCGCTACATGAGGGTGACGCGGCTGATTGTTGTGAGATGTTTGATTCGCCGATCCCGTGGGCGCACTTGTTGGTAGGCTAGTGCCGGATATCTGCCATGAAGGGACGATCGTATCTAAGGACCCTTTGTTCACAAGGTTCTGATGGAATCGGCGCATAAGCTTAATGACTGCGTGGAGTCCACTTGAGTGAGAAGAAAGCGGCAAGTTTGGCTCCCACCTACATAGCTCATTCGCGACACATTCTGCCATCTACGGGTCCTGACGGGATCCGCATCTAAATCCACTGTCTTTTCCAACGCGTCGCTTGCTGTCCGAGAGACTTGGTCCAGTATTAACTTGATGTGATCATCGTAAATATCCTCCAGCTGTCCTCGCTACGTGCACAGGATGGTAGAGAACCCGAAACGTTAATCACGTCTCGTGCACAGTTTTTGACACCACTGCCTAGGGATTGGCTTACGAATTTCAGGAAAATGAAGTATGCCAACAGAAGCTGTAGCTCGAGCTGGTCTATAATCGGTACCAAAGAAGCGACGGTAATTCGCGCGGGAAGGAGCAACTACCGCAAAGAGTAAAGTCAACAGGGGACAAGGTGGATTCTGTTCAACTAACTCGAAAGACATACCGGTAACTGAGCCAACGCGATCTTGCATATTCTGGATAATTCGGTAATTTGCAACTCCTGCGGCAACTTTGCCTTAATTTCCGGATTCTCATGCGCCAGTCGCCAAAGGTTCCAGCTCTCCCTCAACCAATCCACCAGTCTACTTGGCGCTTCTTGTGGTGCGGGAGGCCGTTTCTGTGCCCACCTAGCGGTTTCCAGAGGCTTGGCGCAGTAGAGGTAAAGGAACCAACGGGGGTCGGGCTGATGCGACGTTTCCGCCAAGAGAAACGACAGCTGGGAAAAGTATGACTGGATAATACGTGGGTCGGTTTCCCGTTCGATGGATTTGACCAGTATCTCGGTAATGACGGATACGGTTTCGCGGCTGGATGTCTGGCCGGTGATACTCGGCATGACAGCAAGCAGCCGCATTCCGAAACTGATCATTGTTGGATCGGCTGATGTTATAGCCTGGTTCCCGTCAAACGGACCAAGGGATCAATCATGCGCACAATCGTGCACCCACCGGTACAGCGAGACCCGACTTACACGTTCGCATTCCCCCCTGATAGCAGCTTCTGTTTCCGCCCTTTCTCCTGAACGCAGCACGGATCCAACTGTCGCAAAAGTCTCCCTCTGCAGGTACTCGCACAGTTTCTCACGTTTTGCAGGCGATGGATCTTGCATGATGGCCGGGAGGATGATGGTTAGAGCTGCTGGGTCAAGTCTGATAATCATCCGAACAGCAAGAAACAGCTCGTCCTGCTCTCGCGCTGTGTAGTCTTCCGAACTGATTGCTATGGGCGCACGGAGTCGGATGAGTGCCGAGTATCATCTGATCTAGGATTGGTATGTACTCACAGGCAATCAAGGCCTGTGATAGGACGTCCGTTACTTCTCCCATACTAGCTCCATGTTGCTGCCCAAGCGCCAATGCGAGCTTATATCCCAGAATCCTAATCTGAGAAATACATTCATTCGATTAGGCGCCTGTGCCGCAAGACAGTGAAGAACCCAAGACTCACTTCGTCCACGTCCCCCTCCATCAAATCGTACGCCTTGCCCAAAGCGGTCTCCCTCCATTCGCGCAGAGTGGCGGTCAACACGGGTATTTGATGGGTTACATACTGCAGCAGCGGGATATCGGCATGATACTCCGTGGCACCTAAAAGGTACTCGAGGGCCTGCTCCCGCTGCGATGGGCACCAGATGGAAGGCAACGATCAGTCAAGCTGGAAACAGAAGTCGCACCGATTGGCAGGCGGGGCTTACCTGGGTGATTGACGCTCCGGGTTTCGTGGCATCCGCCACCGCTCTCTCAGCTTGCGGATAGGTAAAGAGGGTGGCCATGTGCGCGCTCTGCTGGGTGAGAGGCTGCTGACACTGTAGAATGGGACGTAGCAGAGGCAGACCCAAGTATCGGTGAGGCAGTCTGAAGAGCTTGAACAGAGCGCGACGTCTCCGGCCGCCGGTGGGAGCGGACTCAATCTGAGACAGCTCGTTGCAGTGAACGTAGCGGCTCGAGAGTCTGCCTCGGCCACCGCAGTCGGCCCATCGCAACCGCCACTCAGCTCCATCCATCCTGTTTGTGCGTCAGATACTCACCCGACTTCTGCCGCCGAGCAGACTCACATTCCCGATTGGCATCCGCCGACTCCCATTCCCGAGGCTCTTGACAAGCAGGCAGTACCCGGCGACCGCTCGATCGTATACACTGCCTAGTATGGCTTTCGACCCGAAGACCTCTCCGATGCGGAAGACGCCTGCTACACGACCAAAGAGTACAAGGGGACGGACGACCAAGGCAGAGTCAGACGATGAAGGTGTCGAACGAGGGAGCAAGAAGGCAAAGCTCGATGATCAAGACGAGGCGGACGTCAAGCCGACGAGAAAAGGTCGGGCGAAAGCCGACATTACGGAAGGAAAACCAGGTCAAGATGGTGTTGCTGACAGCGCCGACACTAATTCAAAAGCAAAGACCCGCGGTCGTCCAACAGTCGTCAAAGGTGAAGCCAATGACACCGTCAATGAAGCTGGTCCCGATTCCAAACCGGCAAAGAAACCCCGTGCTAGTAAACCTACCAAAGTGGATCCATTCCATCCAGACACCGTTGCCAAGCACCCACCACGAATAGGAACTACGACTTCGGTCCCCATGACACACATCATCGGCGCCCACACTTCGACCGCGGGGGGTCCAGAATACGCGCTGGTAAATGCAAGTGAACTGGGCGCCAACGCATTGGCCATGTTTTTGAAGAACCAAAGGAAATGGGAAAGCAAGGGCTTCGAGGACGCGAGTTTGGATTGTTGGAAGAGGATGATGAAGAGTCGGGAGGAAGGCGGTGAGTCCGGGGCTATCGCTTTGGATACCCGAATGATCTGCTGACCATCTATCGCGACGTTCAGGTCTCGCATATCAAGCGGAGCATATCCTTCCTCATGGCTCTTATCTCATCAATTTGGGCCAACCCGATGCGTACGTTACATCTTCCTTTCTGCAGGATAATGATTGCGAGGTTTACTGTTGCGCCTGGTATAGCACGAAAAGGGAGACGTCCTACAAATGCTTCCTGGATGACTTGAAACGTTGTGAGCAGCTGGGTATCAAGCTTTATAACTGGCAGTACGTCTTCACTTTCAAGGCGTTCCGATGATTGCTCCAGTGCACGTCACGTTGACATTTGTCCTTTCCGTGCGCAGTCCCGGCTCAACTGTTGGTGCTTGCACCAAATCAGAGGCTCTGAAGAACGTAGCAGACTCTATTAATAGAGCGCACAAGGAGACGGAGAACGTGATTTGCGTCATCGAAAACATGGTCAGTTTTGCGTGTTCCCTATCGAAAATCGGTTGTCCGACTAACATGTGACTTTAACGCTCACTCTAGGCTGGAGCAGGCAATGTCCTTGGCTCCAAATTCGAGGAATTGGCTGAAATAATCGAACAGGTCGAGAATAAGGATCGGGTAGGAGTTTGTATCGATACCTGTGAGCGCTTAGACGCTTGCTATCTTCACAATAAACGTTCTCTGACCCACGCGTGTCCTCCGTAGGTCATACCTTTGCAGCTGGGTACGATCTGAGGACAAGAGACACCTACGAGAAGACCATGGACGAGTTTGAGCGTATTGTGGGCTTCAAGTACTTGAAGGGTATGCACTTGAATGACAGCCAAGGTGGCGGGTTGGCTTGTCACAAGGACAGACATGAAAATATTGGGCTGTAAGTTTGCCTTGTTGCCTTGACGTGAACCTCTTTGGCTTCACTATTGACGGCGATTTGCACCTCCGCAGAGGCGAGATCGGCCTTGAATGTTTCCGACTTGTGGTCCAAGACCCTCGCTTGGCTCAGATACCCTTGATCCTCGAAACTCCAACATTCGAAGAAACGTCAGTATGGCGCCGAGAGATTGAAATTCTCTATGAACTTCAACGTGTTCAGGGCAGTCCCGAGGAAATTGCGAAAAGGTTGGAGGAGATGACGGAGTCATGGAAATCGGAGCTGGCGGAGATACGAAGGATTAGTGGTAAAGGACCAAAGGAGAAGAAAGCGCCTGCCAAGAAAGGTAAGAAGGGTCAACAAGCCGATGACGAAGATGGGGAGGAAGCGGATGTCGGGAAACCGGTAAAGGTTGGCAAGGCGAAAGCCAAGGTAGCCCCAAAGTCAAAGGCGGTAGGCAAGAAGCGAGGAAAGGCAGCCATGGACGAGGAGCTGGAGCATGGGGATATCTCTGATAGTTCGGACTTGTCAAGTGCCGGCGAAGGTTCGTCGTAAAAGATGTCATTCAGGATCGGTCTTAAGCGAAACTTATGACTGATGAATACGATGAAGAAGCAGTCGAGGTGCCTACCACCCCCCTCACTTCAGCCACATATAGGCTGACAGTTATTGAGCTATTTGATAGATAGCCAGTAACAAAGGAGATTAGAAAGGCAGTCCTTTGACTTGAATGTCAAAGGTGGAGATGCAGACTTCATGCTGGGTTTATATATACGAGACTCGCTTGAAAGTCGATATCCTTTCCCGGATGCAGTTGCCGCATCCAGTTCAACCGGTTCCAAAGCAGTCACACATCATGGGACTGATCAGTCAAGCTCGCCATTTTCAAGATGCGATCGTGCTATTCGTAGGTTCGAGATTATTTGTTGAATCCGTCTCATCGTATTGATTAGCGGCTAACGGTACGTCATACAGGGTGACTCCTTGACACAGGAATGCACCGAAGGGTCTTTGACCTATCGCTTGACATGTATGTACTCTTTACGCCTGTTCGCCACGCAACAGCGCCTAAGCCTACATTAATGCTAGATGCATATCAACGGAAGATGGACCTGCTCAATAGGGGGTTTGAGGGATACAATTCTGAATGGTAAGCACTAGTATGGTAGTCTTCCTACACATTTAATGAGCGTTTCTCCGGGAGCTGATCTGGAACTTTCTTTGCTTCTAGGGCCATGCCTCTCTTCAGGCGAATCTTCCCGATGCGATTCGGACGGTCTGAGTTCCCTCAAATCAGATTGATAACCATCTGGTTTGGGACGAACGATGCGGTCGTCCCGGATGCATCGCTTTCATCACCCTCGGACGACTCCATCTCCACGACCGGCCGATCTGTCCCCTTGAAAACGTACATTGCGAATCTGAACAAAATGATCGGATCTTTCATGGAACCCTTTTCAGAGTTTTACCTTCCTGGAGTCCGCATCGCTCTAATGACCCCGCCGCCTATCGTGCTTAGTATGCTCCAGCCGGCACAGGCGAAGGTAGAGCTGGACCATACAAGAAAGTATAAGGACGCCTGCCTCGCAGTGGGAAAAGAGTGGTCGCGAAAGCATGGAGGGAGAGTACAGCCTGTCGACTGTTGGAAGGCTCTGACCGATGTTGCTGGAGGAGAGAACGATGACGCCCTTCGGCCATTCTTCATCGACGGCTTTCAGCTTACTCCCAAAGGGTATGAAGTCATCTTTGACGAACTGATGCGGATCATCAGAAAGGAGTGGAAACACCTAGATCCAGCCAACATCAAGGCTGCTGTGCCTAGGTACAATGCCGAATCTGACAGTTGGGAATGGACTTATGAGCCAAAGCCCGCTCTTGAGCGAGAGAATTGAGGATCCCGCCGGTGTCGTGCTTGTAGCCAGGCGAAAGATCCCCTCAGTCCGGCTCAACTCTAGTGCCTCTGGTACCAAGCCCATGCTCCTGCCGCCGAACTGAAGTATCGTGGGCCCCATACGTATAGATACATGGACGACGGCCTCATATGATACTCTCAATTTCTGCAGAGAAGCGAACGGGCATGACAGCATGAGATAAGTGTGGCGATATACTTGCAGTTGTATTGTACGCGAGGAGTTGAACGCTCATTCAAGATCGAAGGAGTTGCTATTGTTGCGCGTGCCTTCTGTCTGCTCCCACAGAGCCCCTTGGCCTGAAGTAGAATACCCTGGTGAATTTCCAAGACAGGTGTTCCCCATCTAACTGAAACCCATTCGAGGCCAACCATCATTATTGATGAAAGCGACGTTGCGCCCAAACCGCTTTACGCCGACGACGGCGTGCAACCAACACTCAAGGAATATCGAGCGCTAGACCAACAGTCTATGCGAATCATTCGGTCCAAGTGGCCACAGCTGGATCCAACGAAGATGAAGGTTACTGTTCCTAGATACATATTTAGTACAGATCGTTGGGACTGGTATCATCCCCACAGGCGCTGACCTGCAACAAGAAGGACGTGCGATGGCAACGATGTCAAGCTTCGAGAGGGATGCAAGAGCAGCAAGTCGTAGAGTTATAATGCAAACGATGCGATTCATTCAACGTAATAAGCATGTCTTCTATACGAGAGATGATCCATCTTAAAGAGCTCCCGTTCTTCGAATGCCAAGCAGTGTCCCCACTTTGTCTGAGGATGCATCATAAATCCAATTACAACGAAGCATGCTAATTCACAACGAAGATATCTATTAAAACTATTTGATTTTCGATACGTGCTGCGGGAACAGGGTATCCCCTCAATGAATCGGATGACGTGCTGGACTATCAAAATCTCAAGCAAGTCAATCGCTTGCTACTGACAGCACCGATCCAAGCGCCCTCATCGCCGTCCCTTCCCCACGCCAGATTATTGACCTCGCCATCATCCGTTGTCCAGGCCATGTGAGGCATTTTCTTGACGGTCTGCTTCACCACTGGACTCGCTACACCGGACGATCCTGCTGATCCAGTGTGCTTGATCGGCTTGTCGGAAGTGCGGGTAGTGGAGGTAGATGACGACGAGTCGGGCATGCCGCGTCGGGACGTGGAGGAGGTTGACGCAGGGGAAGATGTGGCAGATGAGGTTGTCGAGGACGGGTAAGGCAATGAAGTCGTCAAATCATATATCAGTAGTTGTGAATCGTCGCCTATCAAACAGGATTCGTAGCTTTTAGTGAATGAAGAGGAGCAAGAATCCGTTGAAGATCGACTCACCGCACGTGGCAACCCACCCACCGCCCCCATGATTGGCTCTACCCTCACACCCCCAACCAACTGCACTCAGCCCCTTTTGATGACCCATCAGCTCTGCAACCGGGATAGCGGGATTCCGCATGTCCAGGATAGAAGCCGAGGTATCGCCAAAGCCGAAAATGGCGAGATAGTGCTGTTCTTTCTGCGAAAACGAGATGCGCGCCAGTGGTTTATTAGGCGTGCTGGTGGCGGACGCTATAGAATCTGTTGCTTGGTGTCGGGATTGATGTCCAGAGGCCGTCATCGGAGGAGTCCCTGTCTTGGTAGCAGGTGTCTCGTACAAGATGGTTGAATGTTCCAGTGCCCGTAAATCGAATGCGCGTAGGCTTCCGTCCGCGCCGACACTAACAAACACATCTTTGCTCATCGGCAGGAAGCTGACATCGTAGACGGATCGATCATGCGCTATCAGTTGGGTAAGGGCCGTAGAGGTGGAGATGTCCCAGATGGTGCAAGTAGTGTCTATGGATGAAGTGACGACAGATGAGGGCGAGAAGGCGTTCCATGAAAACGAAGTAAGAGGTGGAAGTTTGGTTGCCGGGGACTTGGACTGCAGGGAGAATAGATATGAGCGACAGCTAGGCGATTCTATGGCACTTGGTCGCTACTCACGTTTGACAGCTTGCTCCGCTCTTTCAGACGCCAACCGGGCTGATTCGCATCATCGTCACCCAAACTAGCTCTTCCCGCATCGTCCCTCCAAGGATTCTTTTCTTTCGCAAGATGTTGTCCTGCATCAAACTGACCATTCTCCCCGATCCTTCTCGAAGAAGGAGAGGCATTCCAGTCCTCCTGAAGTTCCCAGATCCTCAACAAGTCTCCTGTGGTTGCCAATAATTCGCTGTTTCCTGCTCCTCCCGTGTCAGCTGAAGATCCCTTGCCCCGATGGGATGCAGTGGCAGTCAGCGGATTCACGGGCTCGAATCCGATTTTGGTAGGTGGGTAGGGATGTGATGCGGTAGTGAGAACCCGGAAATCGTCTTTGGACGACGACGCTGCCGAGTTGGCCTGGACGATACTGATTTTATTGGATGCAGACGACGAAATGAACGAGGTTAATGCCACTCTTGGGTTGGCGTGATTCGGCGAATGCGAGAACGCGACGCCGTAGAGGTTATCTTGACGGACCAGGCAGGGGGTCAGCTCGTATCGCCGGCCCAGCTTGCGTCGGACTCACGCGGGGCATCGTAGTACAAGGTGTCCGGCAGCGACCGGCGGGGGGAGCGTTGTTCCGGGCTGTGGCTATACTCGTCGTACATGGCTTGTGCCGGCGAGACGGGAGCCTGCCTCGGGGACGGCGCACGGGGCATGCATACAACCCATAACCTCCCCGTCAGCGTGTTTCACTCGGGACGGCGACGCGTGCGGCAGCCCACTCTCGCCCACCAGGGACCAGCCCCCGACCAGGTGCGTGTTGTTTTCATGGATGTGCACCCTCACTGCTTGGTGTCCACCGGGCATCCCTCCAGCCACGCCGCATACTCGACATGGACGGGACATTACCTACCGTGAACATCGGGGTGAGTGTGCCTGCCGCGAGTCTCCAGCGCGCCGCCGGTCCGCTAATCGCTCCCTCCCCCTTGTCAGGTCGACTATGAAGCCGAGTTGACCGAGATCAAGGAGTTCTTGGAACACTACGTGAAGCCGCCTAGAGAAAACCGGGGTGCCGGTTTGCCGCGGGATGATGATGCTCAGGCTGAAGAGGATGGGGAATCCGGTGTAGAGGACGACTTGGAGGACGGGCTGGATGCAATGGATATGGATGGTGATGAAGAGGCTCGTGCTGCGAGGCCAAAGGCCAAGTACATGAAGATGTTTGTGAGTATTCGGTTTGGGATTATCCACGGAAGGTGGCGTGGCGGCTGATGCCTTCCTGCTCCGTAGGTCAAGGTCGCTAACAGGCAGCTGAGGGATGTTGTGATTGATTTGGCGGATCTCCAAAGAGTGAGTTACAGCATTGCGATAGCAAGGTGCACCGCTTTACCGTTCGCTGATACGTCTCTTCACATAGCACGACCCCTCAACGCTTCTGCTGCCTCACATACTGAAAAACACTAAACGATATATCAATCTTTTCGCCCAAGCCATCGATACGTTACTTCCCGTGCCAAACTACAACGATCCCAACCTGGAGATTGTGGAAGACGTACTGGATGTCATCATGGAGCAACGAAGGCAGATTAACCGAGAGCGTGGCGAAGATGGAGAACTACGCGTGAATGGTCCCGGTGGAGTAGGGGATGAATCCATGTTCCCTCCCGAGTTGATGAGACGATAGTGAGTGTTTCAGCATCCTGGAAAGGCTTGACAACAAGCGCAAGCAAAGACTCACATGGAAAACGCGGCAACCAGCAACCTCTACTTTAAACCTCCTAGGAACCAGCAAGCTCTCGCCGTTCGAGCTGTCCGGGGCAGCCATCTCGGCAAACTCATCACGGTACGAGGCATCGTCACCCGGGTCTCCGAAGTCAAGCCCTTGCTGCTCGTCAACGCCTACACATGTGACACGTGTGGCAATGAAATCTTCCAAGAGATCGCTTCCAAGAGCTTTACGCCTCTTGCCGAATGCCCGAGTGAGCGATGTACCATTGATGGAGGAAAGGGAAAACTGCATATGCAGACTCGAGCCAGTCGGTTTCGGCCGTTCCAGGAAGTCCGGATTCAGGAAATGGTGAGATTCGCAGAGGAGCTCTCTCTTTTCTAGCTTTTATGTGCTCACAAAGCCAAATTTTCTATTATCAGGCGGATCAAGTCCCCGTTGGGCACATTCCGCGATCCATGACCATCCATCTGTACGGCGGACTGACACGAACGGTTAATCCGGGAGACGTCATCAACGTTGCCGGTATCTTCCTTCCGACGCCCTACACCGGTTTCCGAGCCATGCGTGCCGGTTTGCTACAGGACACTTACATGGAGGCGCAATACGTCCATCAGATGAAGAAACAATATCACAATATGGAGTTGACCCCCGAGATCGAACTGGCGATCCGAGATCTTCAGACCGACCATCACCTCTACAGTCGCCTTGCCAACTCGATCGCACCCGAAATCTATGGACATGAAGATGTGAAAAAGGCGCTATTGTTGCTTCTTGTCGGAGGTGTCACGAAGAACGTCAATGACGGGATGAAGATCCGTGGGGATATCAATATCTGTCTGATGGGTGACCCTGGTGTTGCTAAATCGCAATTATTGAAATATATCACCAAGATTGCGCCGCGTGGTGTTTATACCACCGGGAAAGGTTCTTCCGGTGTTGGTTTGACTGCAGCGGTCATGCGAGATCCCGTGACAGACGAGATGGTCCTGGGTGAGCACAAGAATTTCAGGTTGCGGCTAGAGCATGGAAGCTGACGACCTCGTTGGTTTGCCACTTGTAGAGGGTGGTGCGCTAGTTCTCGCAGATAACGGTATCTGCTGCATCGATGAATTCGACAAAATGGAGGAATCAGACCGTACAGCCATCCATGAAGTCATGGAACAACAAACCATTTCCATCTCAAAGGCCGGTATTACCACGACCTTGAACGCTCGGACGTCGATTCTGGCGGCGGCCAACCCCCTCTACGGCCGATATAACCCCAAGGTGTCCCCGGTAGAAAACATCAACTTGCCTGCGGCCTTGTTATCGCGTTTCGATATCCTTTTCTTGATCTTGGATACCCCCTCAAGAGATGACGATGAGCGACTTGCGCACCATGTGGCTTACGTTCATATGCACAACACGCATCCTACCTTGGACTTTGAACCGATCGAACCTACCCTGATGAGGTGAGCCAGAAAATCCTCAGAATTTCTCCCCTTACGAGGACTGACTTTTGTTTCGCAGACATTACATTGCTGAATGCCGAAAGATCCGACCAGTCGTTCCGCCTGCCATGTCCGAATACATTGTCAGCTCGTATGTGCAGATGCGAAAACAACAAAAAGAGGAAGAGGCAGACGAGAAATTCCACTCGTATGTCTCGGCCCGTACGCTGCTCGGGGTTTTGCGACTTTCGCAGGCACTCGCGCGATTGCGGATGGACGATGTCGTCGGTCAAGGCGACGTAGACGAGGCACTCCGGCTTATGGAATGTTCAAAAGCTAGTTTGTATGAACACCAGGCTACAAGACAACAAGGCGACGATCATACCACTACCAGCAAAATCTTCCGGATTATCAAAGACATGGCGTCTGCACCTCGACAGGCGCGTCGGGCACGTCGAGGCCGATCGAGTGAGGATGATACCACCGAGGATGAGGATTTGGATGAGTTGAGCATGATCGATGTGCGAGCACGAGTCTTGGCTAAGGGCTTTACCGAGACGCAGTTGATGGAGACCATTCTTGAGGTACGCTTTGTCGATCGGTTTGAATGTGTTCGTGTTGCAAATACTAATGCCGACGGCCGTTCTTGCACCTTAGTATGAATCAATGGGTATCCTTCTACGGACTTCAAACCAGAGCACGCTCACGTTTGTGGATGTCGAGCGCGAATAAGAGGTTTGATGAGCCTACCGTGTTTCCCGTTGTAGTTGTATGATGGTTGCCGTGTGATAGTATATTATAGTGTCTAAGGTTCTGGTGACGGGTTCAAGGCTGATGGCGCGTCAGATGCAACATGTTGTGTCATTAAGGACAGAGTTGTGTTAGCTTTTGTCATCTCTTACACACCAAGTCCGCTAGGGCTTTGATGATACGACAAACGAATGGTCGGATTTTGACCGCTCCCAAGAGGGTAACGGATCCGGGTGGAGCTACATCGATGATTTTCGAGTCCTTGGTTGCATAAGGTTGTCTGCAGCGATGGTGTACCGTGTTATGGTAACGGAAAGGCTCATACGACGGCCATACCAGTTGCATTCTATTGCATAAATCTTTTGATATCCCCGAGCCATAAACCCAAAATACTATTTATTGTGCAAACATTTGTTCTCGAGTTCCATCATGCCGTTCCCTGCATTCCCCGAAGTCACTAAATCAACTATGTAACCCGTGCTTGAATCTCTTGATTCATTTTCTTCTCAATCGAACCACTGATCTATTACCAACCAAAGTTCTCACAGTGGAATTCGATAGGAGCCTGGCCGTTCGAAAGGATCTGCTTGGGGCTTGATGCCGTGGCGACCGCTTTCCTGACGCTGTTCTGCAAAGTTGAAGGACCACAAACTGTATTGCAGACAGAACAGGTAAGTTGGGTTCACGGCACAAGAAATGCATTGACTAACCATTGACAGATACGGGCCCATGTGCTTCTTCCACTGCAGCTTGGAGCACTTGAACCAGATTGGCACGGCCTTGATGCCAGTGAATCAATCCTTCCTTGCCTTCGTCCAATCGGTTCTTGTCGTCCGACTCTCGTTCTTTCTCGTTGATGCTTTCGGCAGGACTAGAAGAATTGTACCCTTCGGACGAGCTGGTTTCTCCAAGAGTGGTTGGAGCACTTCGAGTCAAGGTCGCGACCTTTTCGAGCAGGGTACCTTCGACGGGTGAGTATTGGGTTACATGGAAGTTGAAAGTGATGTTCATGTATTCGGGAACGTTAACGAGGTGAGAATCCAAGCTCTTCTTGATCCATTGGTAGTGGGCTAGGTGAATGGACTTTAGCATATCAGAGCCTGGAGATATGTAGCGAGTACTTACCCCGACTTCGCAGCATCCAGACAAAGTTGAACTTTCGAACGGCGGACTTGTTTTGCTTTGCAGCATTGAGAACCGAGTACAAGCAAGCGAGACCATAGGTGACTCCAGATCCACCTATAATGACTACAACGCTATCATTGTGTCGCAAGTCCACAGAGCCACCATAAGGACCCTCCAAATATACGGCGGTCTTGGTAGAGTCGTGTGCTTTGGCCAACAATCGCTTGGTGAAGCCTGCAAACAAAGCGATAGTTAGCTATTGGAGCAAGAGGCTCTTTATCACTTGAAGTGGACATACCATCTCGGACTCGAATCAACAAAGTAACATTTCCCGCTTCAGGACCTTCGGTGATAGGGGTACCTTGTAGAGTGAATGGATGCGCTTCGAACGGCAAAGTGGAGATGGAGGGCATCATCAAGTAGCTATGTGAATAGGCGCGGTCAAAGGGCGTAAAACATAGAATCACCGACCAGAGTTTACTTACACATGCTGACCAGCACTCCACTTTAGGTCAGGTCGATAACAAGTCACTCGCACGGTATCCTGGTCCAAGACGTCAACGGTACTCGGCGAGAGACCTTGAGCGACTCGACGGGAAGGGAAGACCCAGAGCCGATTGAGAATGAAGAGTCGAGCCAATCGCGCAACTCGGTCAAAGGCCCAGACGGCAATACCGGCCTAAAGACAAGGGTCAATACCGGAATTCTAGCAGGCAAAGATACCGTGAGGAACTCACAATGATCCAGTCCTTCTGCCTAGAGAACGAGAAAGTCGAGTCAGTTGAAGGTGCACCAGCGATGTGAAGAGACGGGATTCACTTGTCCCAATGCAACCAGCAACCTGCGAGGTACAAAGCAGCCATAACAATGTGGCCGTAGTAAAACATTTCGTAGAACATGTTCCTGATCGGACGGAAGGAATGCAAGGTGAGGATGGTGACGGCTCCAAGCGCAACCCAGCCCTGAATACATGTCAAAGAGTCAGCATGCCGAACAATGAAGCGTGCAAACAAGAAAGCATACCCATTGCAAGTAGACTTGATGAGCGTTGGCGTAGAAGAACCCTTTTTTGAGTCTACAGAAGAGTAGGTGAGCGGGTGTTGTCATGTCTTTTATTTTTTGGATTCACCTACCCAGCCTTGATCATGGCGATCGTATGGATCCAGGAAAAGACCAAAGAGGCTCGACCAGCCATGCGGTGGAGGTAGTTGAGCTGTGAAGATCATCAGAATATGGGTGAACCGGAAGAGGCAGTATGCGTCAGGCATATATGCTTTACCTTTTCGTAACCAATACCGGTCAAGACTGAACGACATACGTTGAAATCAGCGATCTTGATCAGATATTTTCAAACGTGACACTTACAGTGGATAACGTTGTTCTTGCCGACTAATCCGAATAAAAGACTACCAAGCCAAAATTGGACGGATCAGTCTCCTGGCCTACTCCACTGCGTGATATGAATACTCACGGGAATTGAGCGTAGACCACGAGACCGGTAGTTTTCGACCAGACCTTGATACTCGACATTTGGTGGTAAAAGGCGACGAAGAAAGTCATGGCGATGTAAAGACTCGTCCAAATAATTTCATTCACCGTGAGACCGGAGAGCCAGGTGGGAAGCTTGGACAGATGGCCAACGGTTTGCCAAGTGGCAACAGTAGCAGCGGGTAGCTGAGCGGCTCCGCCCCTGCTTTTTTCCTCGGGAAATTTTCCACCGTTGGCGGCAAGAGCTTGCAGCCTCTTGTTCTTTTGGTAGTACTCTCGAGTCATTTGTACAACCCGGACCAAGGTCAGCAGACCGATGACAGCGAGAATCAACCACCACATGTCTTTCATCTGGTTGTCCATTCTTTCTCTGTTCTTCTGCTTTGATGTCTTGCCGGTACTGGTGGAACCCCCTTTCGAGGACGTTGAGTTGGACGATTCACCTCCGTGATCAGAGGTAACGCTGGTAACGGCAGACATGGCAGACGTAATTACAGCTGATACAGCTGCACTCGCTGTCTGCGAGGCTCGGGAACCACCACCACGACCGGAAGAAGAAGACATGTTCGATGTACCACCGGGTTGTCGGAGGTCGAAAGTCGGGCGGACGACGTCGAGTGATGATTGACTTTGCTGCGGCAGTATCTGATATCTTATCTCCCAACTCCATTTTGCCGGATGCCCAGCTATATATAGGTAAAGAGATATACACGGGAAAAAGTCTCCTGGTCCTGGTCTTTCCAAGCGATTTGACCCGAAGAGTCGAGTTGACGTCGCAAGCTACAAAGAAAACGACCCAACAACTGTGGCAGCGGGAACCCGACGGCCAGTTTTTTCGGTTACCATGACAAGCCGCGCTAGCCACCGGCTTTATCAGATACTTGCAATCTTGATCTAATCAGATTACAACAATTCTTCAGCAAGGGGAAAGCTCTGCGCGACGCGGCTGCAAACTGGCCCAGGAACACTGTCTCCCTTCGCGTATCCGACAAACAGGAAGGGCGCGAATTTGTGTGACAGCACGCAAAGGGGGGAGGCAGCACATCTGGAGCCGCTTCCCTACGAGCTTCTCTACGTAGACAGCTAAGGAAGCTCTTGCCTGAGACCCGAGAACTGTGATGTGAATCGCGGGCGGCTGTATGTGGTACTCGTTAGAAGAAAGTTCGAAATTGCTGATTCTGTCCAACCTTTGCAAACGACAATTCAGGTCAAAAGTTACCAAAGACAGTCAACTAGAGACAGCTCTGAAGGCCGCACTTCATCTAGCTCTGCACCAAAATGACGTACCCCTCCGTAGCTGGAAGTCGTCAGTAAGGAGCCAGGAGTTTCGACCCCTGCTGATTTTAGCTCAAAGGTGCCAAGGCGGGAAGGAGGATCCGAACCGGCAGGCTAAAACTCTGAGAGACGAAATAGAACACTCCGCTTGGCGATCCACCGGACTAGAGTTGCTTCAGCTAGCTCCAGCTCTCAAGCAGCTTTTGCTTCCCAGCTTGCTTCCCTTGCATTCGTCCGTCTCCCCAGATGTCGTGCGGATGGATATCAGATGGATCACTTACGGCATAGCTGTTGGGAGGCTTGCTTCCAGTCCTATCAGATATGATAAAGACACCCAGCGCAGTCGCCATCTTATCTCCGCCGACACAGTGAGTTCGCCGAATAACTTCGCGAAGATGACGAAAGTTGAGGCATAACACCTGGTATAACCTAAGGAACGTGCGAACATTCGGTATGCATTTCGCAGCCGGTGCAAGCCAGGATGTCGAAGCTGAAGTAGAGCTGATGACAATTGATTCGGGACGACTGCCCGAAAGACATGCTGAATGTTTCCCACGCATGACCTTGAGGGAAACAGGTCATCGATGCATTCTTCCCTGAGCTTCCGGCTCCTCATTTGGCAGTCATCTGGCATGACGCATTTCAGCCCTCTCGGGGGTGTCTGAGCGCCGACAAAAGTATGGGGGATTCATAATTGACGTTGTAGGATACAATACACCACTCGAAAGCGTTTGAATCTCCTGAATGAGAAGATCTCGATCAGGATCTCATGCTCATCGCATGTCTGACGGTGGTGTGCTATTTCACAGTCTTCATTCCCGCCAATATTATTGAGTAGGGCGCAGGCGGTTACGATGATACCCGGCAAGAAGAGACGTCATACGATCAAGATCACTATACCGCCATCGAAAACTCTACAGGTGAAGTAGCCTAAGCAGAACGCTCAATCGCAACTACTCATGTTAGCGTCCCTGCACAAACGATCACGACATCAACCGTTCGGCGGCATTCAGAACCAGGACCAAGCGATGGTGAACATCGGTCAGGAGTGGCGAACGCTCAAAAGAAAGCGGGAGGTACTTCAGCTTCCCTATTCCACTGTGTCAGAGATCTAGATCCGTCCACTTCTAAGCTCTGACCCTTGTGCCATCAATCTGATCCAGAAAAGTCCAGTTGCGTTGGTTCCACTTCGAACGTGTCAGAAAATCACACTTGAATGAGATAGATGTCCCGGTCAGGTGACGTGACTCAAAAATAAGCATGCAGGCCACTATTGCTACTATACTGCAGTACCGAAAGCGATGCGAATGATTGATCAGTTTCTGTTTTCAGGAAAGGCGTTGACGCTCGTACCATTGTCTGCTCACCTTCAGTGATCGTCCATTGCCTCCCCCTGGCAGATTGACACCTCGCAAGCGTCCCAACCTCCAAGCTCGTGCACATCGTCCAACATATAGCCCTCGTACCTCAGCTTTGGATTTCCTGTGCCTACGACGCCCTCGCTATCAGGCGGTACCCATCGGGTCTCTTCCAACGGCCCATCTCGGAAACTCGACTCCCATTCTTCTCTAGTGCTACAGTTCGGATGGAAGGTATCACGAGGATGGTCCAGTACGCCTTTTGCCAAGGACTGTCTTTTCGCTGCAGGAGAAGCTCTAATGTAGCTCAGGTATGCCGGGTTACCTGTGCATGAAGGCAAGGCGAGTCAGTTCGGCAGCCACGCGGAGTAAAGGCATTACATAGTAGCTTACCTGGCATAACAACGTTGTCGGCAATGATACAAGTGCCCTGAGGAAGAGAGGTTTCCAGCATTCAGCACCTCTGTCGATGGAGACAAGAATCGGGTGCCACTCACCTTGCCTATGAGCCCCTCGTCTTCCAGCACCTTCAGGTCGTTCGTATAGAGCGGCTGGAAGGGATACCAGGGTAAACTACAGGCCGAAAAAAGGTGATCAAATCTACTCACCTTGTGATGGTCGATAAAGACCATATCGAACGCCGACGGGAATGGCATGTTCAATGTCTTGCGCAAGTTCTTCAATACAGGGGTGGAACTGCCTCGAAGGAACTACAATGATAGAAAGAGGATGCTGTATACATTAACAGCTTGGCTTGGGTAGTTCATAGTCGAACTACGCACTTTGACGATTCGACTGAGTCCCGCTAGGTCGACTACCTTTTCAGAGATCTCTGCAAAGTTGTCCATCTTTTCGACAGAGATATAACCCGCCCTGTTCTCATCACCAGCATTTTCAGGAGTCCAGTCACTCGGGAAGATCGCATTCGGATAGAGCTGCGGAAGTAGCTATGTTGCATCCTTGGGTTAGTTCTAGCAGGCGAGTATCACCTTACCTCACATACCTTGGAAAAGTAGACAGCCGAATAGCCTACATACGCTCCGAGCTCCAAGAAAAGCTGTTCAGAGAAATTGAGATTCAGCCTGTTCAGTCCAGTACTGGAGGCCACGACTGACTCTTGGCTTTCGTTCTCTTATCAGGTTCTCTACGCCTTGACCTTTACGCTTGCCGACAATCATGAAGTGATCAACTTGCTGCTTGTACTCCCAAATAGCATCAAGAACAGCATCAGGGTTGCCACGAATGGTAGAATCTCTGGCATGGAGAAAGTCGACGAGTCCTGGTTCTCGTTCGTCACCACCGTAATTCCAAGGCGCTGCGGGATCTATATTGGTGCCAGGGACAAAGTTGCCTCATCAGGCCAATGCCAAGGCAGCTCTAGCGTGAACCAACTCACTCCTATGACCCCTACGCCCCCCACCTCCCCGTCCAGCCATCATCGTTCCTCTTGCCGGGAATCCTCGTCGAAGAGGGGGAATACCGCGACGGAAGGAAGGAGGTGGACCGGGAAGTGACTTGTGCTGCTCTTTGTTGTCTGCCATTTTGGGCGACGGTGTCAATCGCGGTACTGTGGAAGACTCTCGAGGTGTTGGCCATGGACATAGACTTGATATATGCTGTGAACAGCGATTCTGCAGCTGGCGACACAGCCCTGCGACGCATGTCCAAGTGGAGCTGGCTTAATCCACTTTCACTTCATCATGCTGCGAAGCTCGGCCACTTGTAAGATTCGTCATCACGATATGTGCTTCCGAAGAATTCGCCGGTCATCCTCTGCCGCAACCATTTCTCAAGGCCATGCTGACGCGACGGTCCAGAACTCTCCCAGCTGGTTCCTCTAGTGGACAGAAGGCAATGTCGCCACTAAACTCAAACTCTTGAGGGGGATCGTCGCGCAAACAGCGGGTCGTCCGAGCTTCATGGCTCCTTGAGCTCTATCATCTATCATGCTTTGAGACTGTCCCTATACAGTACAACACAGTGTATAATTCCAAAGAACTGATGCACGGTTCGATACTAGCTATGCGTTACCCTCTGCCTTCCTCTCATGCTGTGCGCGGTCCTTTTTCTCCTCCTGCCGGCGGAATAGCGTGGTAAGCGCAGATATCGTGATCACTGAGAGAACTGCCCAGGCCAGTAGAATACCAAAGTCCAGTCCGATCTGATTCTTGGTGTTGAAGATAATGGTTCGAACAGCATTGCTAACTCGGTAGAAAGGTGTAGCCACGCCGTATCGGTATAGTCGAGGCTGCAGCTCGTACGGCAAACTGACGACGCTGACCTGAAGCGATAGCAGCAGAATCAGTCGGACACTACATACCAGCGGCATAGCAAGGAAAGGATAGTTACCTGGACGATGATCAACGGAAGCAACGCAAACGCAACGAATCGTGGAGTCAGGAGGACAATACAGAATTCAATCGCCAGCCCAACAGCCAGCATTCCTGCATATAGCACCATCCACCAGAGGAAGAAGCTGCAGGTAGATGTCAGCCGGAATGCTCATTGCTTGCTCCAAAATCTAGAAGAAAAGCCAGCTTACCCTCCTGCATAGGTGAACTTGGCATCAAAGGGCAGCTTGAATGGAAGATTGATCTGTAGAGACCAGCAACACGTCAGTAAAGCATTGCGGTGTCGCTCATTCATCTCCACGTACCATTGCCAAATTCAACGATAGCCAGGCGTATGCGACAACAGGGACAACCAAGCGGAAAGTAAGGTACGACCTAAGAGTAAGCTTTGGGCCTATGATTTCCCGCACGGCGTTGAATGCCATGGCGAAGACAAAGGTAAAGTAGCTATTCCGATAGTCAGGTAGGCACAGAGAAGAAAGAGCAAATATCAGCGGGCCTGCTTGACGCATCGAAAACCAAAAGGAGGGAGATACGTATTATAAGCATGTATATTTGTCCGACGAGGGTAACGGCTGTAGCCACAGGGGAACTGAATGGCCGAAGATTATAGGATGTGTAAGAGACCGCCGGAGTGACCGTTTTCGGCGCCGCGGCGAGTGCCTGAACAGCGGTAGTATTCCCCGCGATACTAGCCAAGCTACAGAAAGGTTAAACATCCCTTCAATCAGCAGCTTCAATCACCCGCAGCCAACCAGGAGAAATTAGACTCACTATCCTGCGATACTCTGTGCAGACCAACGCTCAGTTGTCTGCACCAGCAAGGCACTCGTGATTGGCACCAAGTAACCGTTGATAGCGTTCTCCATTCGGCCTTGGGCGTAGTAGAATCCAATGGCAGAGCGGGGGTCATACGTCGTGTTCCCGCTCTGCCTGGCTGCCTGAAGCTGCGCTGTGGCGTCTGTGTTAACTGTGCGGTTGGGGGAAACCATCCAGGTCGCGCTGAGAAGAAAGATAAAAAGAGCGCAAGCGGTGAGGGGACTTACCGACAACGACTCCCCACCATTTTTGTTCTACTACGGCGTTGATCACACTAGCTTCGTCCGGATAGTCTGCAGTATCGCCCTCGAAGAAGCCCAACCTGCCGACCAGACTGCCGTTTGTTGAAGAGCCGTTCCTGTTTGATATTCCCGCAGTGACGATCGCGCTTCCGAGTGATGTCGGGGAAGAGCTGTCCCGGTTTAGAATCATGACAGTGAGGTTCTCTGAATGGATACTCGCTTTCCACTACACAGACAGCAGAATGAGTATACATCAAACTCGCAAACATAAACATCGCATTGGCAACTTACAAAGCTGCCCCAGTACAGCGGTAGTGCGAGCCACATCACTGCCATTACCAATCTCAGCTATCGCTGGCTGCGTTTTTCCTGGGAGAAGCAACTCACTGATTGTCAAGAGAGCAAGATATATGATGATGATCTTGAAAGCTACTTTACGGATCGGCGCCTACGTTAATGAACCAAACCCAGCGGTCAGACGAGGAACCAGTTTGTAATTGACGGACACAACTCACAAGTTCCGGATCACTAACTGTAAGCAGTCGAGCAATGACAAGATCAGCTCCACCTGCACAAAGGGAACCCTTTTCAGCCTCACGACGTAGACTCACACTTGTGTCCAAACTTTTTGAATGGTGGCCCCGAGGGAGGTGCACCAGAAGGCACTGGCCCTGTAGCTGCCGGTGTGCTCACGTCGTGCACGTCCTGCTTCTCCCTCCGCACCATACTGCCTGTCTCTGCGAGCGCATCCTCATCTCTGCCACCACCGGCCGCGGTGACATCGCTGCTCGACGTGTGTCGCCTTTCGGATGCCAGCACGGGCGTAGCGTCATGCAGGTCCCCAGTTGAGGAGATTGAATGTTTTGTGATGATTTCAGGTGTTGCGGAGTCCATGGTGGGCTGAGTTGGGTCGGGCTGGGCGCAGGGGCAGACGCTCGCAGTTGCATGGGCCGCTCACACTGTCTTATACCCGGGTGATGATACGTGATTGCTCATGATTGATAAGAAAGGCAGGCTGAGCAAGCAAATCGTGTATGGATGCGGGGAGGAAGAAAGGGAAGCAATTCACTTGCATCCGGGCATCGATCGCCTTCTCGGCCTTAGGCCCCGCAGGCTATTCGGCATTCGGCCTACCTCGGCCTCGGTCTTCGCAAGAGCCCGTCAGCCTTTTCAGACAAATATCACCTGCGTCTAAATAAGTGTACAAACGCTTGGCGGTGTACGAACAAGGGCAGCTATTGCACAGAAAGCTAACTAGAAAGCTCTGCCAAAGTTCCACACAGGCAGCTCAGACGGCTGGGCACTTGTGTTTGATTCTGAGATGGATACAAAAGCAGCGTATACTGTAGATACAACGTGTTGAACAAGGTTGTTCTTTTTATGCCTCTTCTCGGCAGGCATCACCAGCATACAATTTCAAGTAAGAATGGTCCATTTCGTTGCGAGGCCCGCCCCGCCGCGCCGCGCCTGGTTGATGGCGCCCCCCCTCGTCGCATTCCGCGCCTCATCCACACTCCCAACTAGTCCTTGAAACCACGCTCCTTCTTGCCGATACCACTATCGAGCGCAGGCTTGGCAACTCCGATAGCCTTGTACCTCTCCTCGAGCCAGTCCTTGGCCTTGGTGCCAGTTCGCGCCTCGTACTCGGCGACAGACTCGGGTCGCTCTGCTTGCGGTGTTACACGAACGGCGTGTCTTCGTTCGGGCCAGAAGTCGAATAACCTGGTGGAGAGAAGAGGTGACGTGAAGGTCAGTCAGGTGCAAGAGCATGTCGATTCGCCAAGCTGGTACACTCACGCAGAGTGGTTGACAATTCGATTCTACATAGCGAAACAAAGAACAAGACAAGAAATGGTCAGCTGTTGTCGTTCCACCACGCGTGCTTTCTCCCGACCCTCGACTTACATCCCAAATAGCCACATCGTCCTTCTCCCACTTGACCCTCCATGCGAAATCATGATTCACCGCGAACTGCTCATGCAGGAAGCGCAACACGTGGTCGCTCTCTGCCTTGGGCACACCCACGATGCGCCTCGTGAACCCGGCATTCACAAAGACACTCTTAATGCCCGTACTTGGGCAGACACGGACGACAGGGTGCACGGTCTCAATGGGCTCGCGACGGACGTGCTGCCCCGCTCCACGGGCGCCTCGGGCCTGCTCGTGTCCCGAGTGAACAGCGGACAGGCTCTCGAGGTAGCGTTGGTATTGCGGCGAGAAGGAGGAGAAGACGGCCGCGCCAGAGGAGAAGAGGGTGTCGCCGCCGAGGTCAGGGGTCACGAGGTTTCGGAGGAGCGTAGGACCAGGGGGTTGTAGCTATCGCCAATAGGAAAAGGGACATCAGAGACCACTTTATGTGTTACACCGCAAGGAGGCGCGACGTACCTCGTACGTGACATCTGAGTGGAAAAGCTCTACCTTCGCGAACGCGGTAGGGTCCGGTCGCGCGCCTTTATCCGCATAGACGACTGTCAGGAAGGAGTATCAGCATACGGTACCGAGCAAGAGCAACTCTCGGGAGGAGACTCACCATGAACGTGCTCCAGGCCCTCACGACGAGGCACACCAGTGGTTGCGTGCAAGTGAACTGGATCGTGAAGAGAGTAGTCAGCGATGTAGCCGTTGAGGCATAGGAGCAAATGGAAGAAAGAAAACTTACGAGGTCCCCAGTGGGCACCGACGGCGAGTTGTTCTTCAATCGTCAAGTCTGTTTGCTTTCTGAACACTATTCCATCGACAGCGTTTTCGTAAGTTGAACTCTAATGGAGAAGGACAGGAAGGAACATACCAACGACTCCCCTCTCGGCAACGAGTAACGCCAAATCATCCAACGCAGCTTTGCTAAGCTGCTGCAACTTTACTCCTCGAACCTCAACACCTAGCGCGGGTGTCTGATGAACCGCTGTTCCGCCCTGCGCCGCGATTTCTGCGTACAAGGTCGCTTTTCCGGGAGACGCAAAGAGGCCGCGGTCCGTGACTTCTAGAGGACCAAGCGGGGGCAGCGTGATTTCCGGGAAGGAGGGCTGTTGATCGTGTGAGGGGTTAGCAGACGAACAGGTACGCTGGCAGGAGACACATGTAAGGGACCCACCAAGAACTCTGCGTATTCGTACTGCTCATCGTTGTCGAACACTGCACCGGTGTAATTCTACCAAGGAAGGAAGGGATCCAAGATGTGTCAGCCCTTTGCAACCTCGTATGTGGGTGGATACACAGCGGACTCACAAAGACGTTGACAGGCACCGGGTTTTCGACGTTCAAGTGCTTTGCCGCGATAGGGGCCGTGGCCTGGGTGAGCGCTTGCTTGAGGCCTGCTGCCGCACCGTCCAGGGGGCCAGGAGAGTAGGTAGGGGGCGGAGTGACAGACATGGTGAATGATGATGCTATAGCCTCTATTCCGAATCCACAAACATCGATGAACCTATATAGCCCGCCTCGCCACCGTGTTTGCCCCGGGTTACCCCTATCCTATGTTTTTCCCGGCCCATATGCTCGCTAAGCTGGCAGCAGCGGATTGGCCCACGGCGGGGACCATCAAATACAAACGCGCCATATGTCGTATCTCGCTCGCGTGCCCCGCATTCCCCGACGTCGAATTGTGTGCTCGAGCACGCGATCGAGGGGATGCCCGACCCCCGGGGCGGACATTCGGGTCAGGCGTGTATGCCCGTGGCCGGTGGCGTGCGGATGTGCAATCTGTCGTTGGCAAACATGTAATGCCCAACTTGTTGCATTATACCGCTGGGACGGAAAGAAGCCAAAGTGCTTGTGTTGTCTCGCTCTGCACCGCTTCCCTGGAGTACCTCGAATGTGCTGGACCCGCTGATAGAGCCCCTCAGCTCTGGTGAATTGTGATTTCAGGCACCCGGGGCACCACTAGCTTCACGTACGCCAATGTCGTCATCATCTGGTTGATTTCACCCGGATCTACATCTGCGATTGTCATCGTATCAAGCCCTACAACGATACTTGAGCCAGGGATTGCCAAGCCGTTACCTCCCACGGACGCAGCATTATCGCTTTCTGGATATCAGAGACCGCTGCAGGCAAACCTTTCTCTATGTCCTCATTCTCTGAATTTGAACATCCTGCCGCCGCCAGTCCCTTGATCCGTGAGATTTCACCAACGTCATTTGATATCTCTTGTGTCGTACTGGTTGCAAGAATTGCGTGCGCTAGGTCGGGCTTGCCGTAGGATACCAGCAGACCCGCCAGCGCAGCCCGAACTCTCGAAGAGGACGGTGCCGAATGCACCGACTTCGATAACACACGCTCAGCTGCTGGTATATCACCCTGTGTCGTGATAAAATTGGACAGACAAGTAAGCTCGGACCGTGGCGCTGATGAGCGACTGCAGACGTACCTGAGCGAGCTTCCACAACGCTTTGAAATGCCGAAGAAGATCCTGGGGATCTTTCAAATGCAGCGAGTCCTCATCCAACTCCTCAGCTTCGGCCATGACAGCTTCGGTCAACGGATCATCATCCGTCATCAATGCGATAGCGCTCAAGGACACCATGGCCGCTGCAGAGTGTTGTTCAGAGGAGAAGCTGTAAACAATGTAGTTATAGAGTGTGAGCGCATGCTTCCAATCAGCGTTTTGTCCGAGTCTTACCTTTCCAAAAGACGCGTTTTTGCCGTTTCAAACGCCTCATCGCCACCGATCGACCATAACGTCTTTGCCAGACAGACCGATACTTGCTCTTTCAACGCATCCTTTTCCGTATCTCGTAACTTGAGCGAGTCAGCTTCAGATAGAGCGTCCTGGAAAGCCTCTAATGATTCCTCGATCTGCTCCAATGCAGCGTGACCCAAAGCCAAGCCAACCTTGGCTTGGATGCGCATCAATGTGGCGGCATTATCTTGTCGAGTCGAGATCAAACCAAAGCAGTTGTCCAAGGTCTCGACTGCTGTAGATGACTCGCCCTGCGCAAGGTGGATTCGACCAAGGTTCAGCAGCGCAACTGCATACCGCTGCTCCACTTCCTCGGACTCAGTCGCTTCGTATTCCGCTTCCAGCAAGGACGTCGCAGCAGACACCCGATCAACAGCGAGATCGTATTGTCCCATTCTTTCCAGCATAAGACCGTGGAGCAGTAAAGCGGACGAGTCCCGTGTGTAGGCCGAGCAGTACCTCTCCAGAGCAAAAGAGGCTTGATGTAACGCGTGTGGATTAGGGGCAAGTCCTGAAAGCGTGTTGGAAACAAGCGGTTCGAAGAGTAACTTGGAATTGCCCAGGGAGGCCAGAAGCTGGGTAGGAGCGCAAGAGGGAGATAAGTTTCAAGAAACATTAGCACACCTCAGTCCAACTTACCAGACCGCCGCCAGATAGCATAACTGCCTGTGCAAAACAAGCTTGAGCTTCTTCATCCTGGTGTTCCGCCTGCGCAATCATGCCTTGGCCGAGCCATGCCAACGTAGACTCTGGCTCAAGGATTTTGGCTTTACTAAATGCAAGTCCCGCAAGCTCGTGATCGTTCTGCGACAGCCAAAGGAAACCAAGGTTGCACCAGACAGCCTCATTCTACACTCGGGGTTTGATGAGCATGGCGTACAAGCCTTACAACAGATGAAATGAAAGGCACATACCTTGGGTTCCAGCTCAAGCGCGATTATGTAAGCATGCTGAGCTAACTGCGGGCTATCCAGGGAGGCTACACTACCGAAAGCGTTCCAAAGAGTGGGACTGGTGGGATCGATATCTAGCGCTTTCTTAACGTTCAAAGTGGCTGCTTTCGTAGCTGATGCTCGATCAGCGTCATCAACGAGTGATGGGTCGCTCGCGATAAGATGTAAAGCACAAGCGAGATCATAGAGTGCGAGTTCCGGGATCTTGGTGTCATATTTCAACAAGTCTGCTCGATAAGCATAGGCGCAAATCCCCGCCTTTAGCAAGTTTCTAGCCTTCATGTTGTCGTCCTTGATCAGGTCTTTCAGGGCGACAACACCTTTGATATTCGATGCGCCATTCTCGTCGATTGTCTGCAAATATGCGATTACTGGGCGAACAGCCTTCATCGCCGCAGTAACATCATCCGTTGTCTTGCACGTATAAGCCAGGTTGATACAGATCTCGCCAAAGATCTTCCATGTTGTAGTACGATAGATTTTTGCCGCTAGGACAGGCTCTAGCGTTCGTACCGCTTCACCGAGGGTAATTGCAGCCCTTGCGCGGAAGCCCTCCCGCCTTTGCTGTGTGCCGAGCGCAAGCTGCGCGGCCACAAGGGCAACAGTCGTTCCTGTTTGATCCGGAGACAGTTCCAGCGCCGTATTAAAGGAATCTATCGACTGTTGATATAGGCCCAGCTCTTGCTGGACAGTGGCGATGTGGTAATAGCAGACCCAGTTGTGCGGAGCAATTTCCAGCGCCTGTCGAAGTGCTTTCAAGGCTGCTACCTGCTTGCCGGACTTCGCATAAGCTTCTCCCAGTCGTGTCCATAAAGCAGGATCGTTCACTTGAGCGCGCAGAGCCACCTGGAATGCCTGGGCGGCTTGGGCATACTTCTTGTTGACCTGTTTCGCAAACGGGCTTGTTCAGCGAACGCACAATCATGGTCCGTGCTTGCGATGCTTACCATCTCGAAAGCACCAAGAGCCTTCCATGCCCAAGCGTTTGTCGGCAAGAACTTCTTGCTATTGGTAGACTTGTCATTACTTGGCGAAAGGCCACCCTCTAACCCTCCTTCACCTTCCATCACACGTTTCGCAATCAGATTGACAAGGGCCCATTCTCCTTCATTGGCGTAGCCCGTTGCCAGTCTCCGCGCAGCTTCAGCTTCTGTTGCGTCGAGCTCGAATGCTTTCTGGAAACATTTCGAGGCTCGTTCGTCATCAGGAGGCGAGGCATACTCGAGGTACCATATACCCATAGCCGTGAATGCTGGAGCATAATTTGAGAACCGCTTGAGTGCAGTGAGCCAATGTTCATGAGCTTCTTGTCGATGCTCGCCTGGTTTAGGAATAGATATCAGTGTGAGGATCGGAATCCACTTGCGCGGCGACCTACCCTCCATTTCCCATTCCGCCTGACCAATTCGTGTCCAAACCCGTGCGGCGTCTTGGTTTCGGGCTTCGTCATTGTCAAGTACACCTACGACCTCTAGTAGCTGCGCTCTGCCTTCTTCTGGTCGACCTTCCTTGATCATGCACCATCCCATGTTCTCCTTGGCCTCCAACTCGATGTTCGTTAGTGGCTGATCCGCATCCCGTCGTTTGGCCCGCTCAACCTCCAGGACATGTTCAAATTGCTTGCGAGCGTCTGAGAATTTGTCCTCGCCCAGGAAGATGTAGCCCTTGCCCATGAGACAAGCTGTCGCCTTTGGGTTTTGTTTGAGCACACCGTCGAGCAGCTGTAGCGCTCGAGGGTGGTGTTTAGGAGCGAAGTAATGTACCAGAGCCGTGCCTAGTGTGACGTCTAGGGCGGCTCTGACGCTGGACAATTAAGGGCCGATAGTCAGTCGAATAGCGACCTAGCGGTATATCTTTTTTCACACACCAAGGTGACTTTTTGCCCGTTTCCACTTCCATGCTTCTCGCCAAACTAATACCTTTCTCGGCTACACTAATCGCATTAGCGTAATCCACCTCACGAAGATGCGCTTCGGCCATGACTCTATGAGCGAAGACCAACTTCGGGCAGTCTTCGAATCCAGCCTTTTATAGAACATATGAAATGATTAATCCAATACGTATTTCAGACGGATGCAATAGGTGAATGCTTACGACAAGGACGGCGAAAGGATCTTTATCTTGATCACTTTGTCTTCGCGCGAGCTCCTCTCCATCAGCCGTATCGTTCTCAGGTAACCGAGGCACACTTCCCCCCTTCTTCGCCAGGGATTCTCGGATCCTGGTTGCTTCTCTCCTCTTGGCCCTTTTGGCTTTTTCTTCCTGCTCAGCATCAGGAGAGGGAAATCCAAAGTACTTGAGGAAGCCAGAAATCAATGTTGCAACGGGTGATAGTGGGAAGGAGAGGATAAAATCATGGAAAAAACGTAGATCGTAGTCCTCTAGCAACCGTAAACCTTTTCAGTGTCACGTTACCGGATTTTATCGCAACAGATGCGACATACCGAGTGAGGCAGCATCTGTCCATTCGAGAAGTGTTGTCCAAGCACCTTCGTCTTCAACTCTGAGCAACACCATACCCTTGACGATCTCCTCTACTTTTGCTCGCACACTCTCCTTGCTTGGCAACGCTACACGGTCATCGCTATGCGCAAACAAGTTGTTAGGAAAGGTCTGGGGCTCTGATGAAGCCGTTTTGGTAGATTTGTTCGCAGCTTCTGCAGCCACATTTCTTTCGATTGGAGTACGTCAGGACAGAGATCAGCGTTCTATGTCAGAAGTCTTACCTGGACAACGAGTTCATCAGACGATAATAGTGCCTCAGGATTTTGCTTTCAGCAGCACGCCTGACTTCGTCCGACGCAGCTGGATACCGCAGAATCTCCTCATAGTACTCCGGTAGCTGGGGTCAGAAACCTCGACGAGGTCAGCTTTCAATTTCTTCTGTGGAGGAGAGGTTCGCCTTTCTACTTACCTTTGAGTGACTGAGAATGTCCCGTCCAACAGCTCTGCGCACTTCCTTCTCTCCACCTGCTCCCAGTCGCTTCCTCCTCGTTTGAACCTCCTTCTCCTCTCGCTGTCGTTCCTCAATCTCCTCCTTCAACGTGTTCGTAAGCAGAAGTGCAAGACCTGTGTCAGGGTGATGTATCACCTGGTTGACAGGCGGAAACGGGGTGGGATATGGTGGCGGGGCTGCAAATTGGAAAGATGAGACGGGAGGCGCTGAAGAAAGTGGGAGTTCATGGACAGTTGGTGGCGGTGGAAAGTCTGGAGGTGTCCATGGGGTATAAGACGGTTCATTGGTATCTTTACCATTCTGCGCTTCTCCAGTAGACGCTTCTCCTAGGCGTGGCAGCTGGAGGAGGAGACTGTATATTGGTGAGGATGGTAAAAGGAGGTCGGTGATGAAGGTGATCTAATGTCGTTTATACCCAATGAGCATCAATGGTGCCATTTGGTATTCCCGATAACATACCTCTTTATCTGAGCCATGTAGCTGCCTCAATTGTAAAAGTTTCTGTAAATGGCTTGCACATTCCTCTGCATTATCTCTAAGAAATGTCAAGGGTGTTAACAACGAGCCTGCAAAAATGATTGAAATCTAACGAACTCTTGCACAGATCGAATGACCTGTCCTTGCAGGAGGTCTGCGAGCTTGTCCCATTGTTCCGTCTCTGTATAAAGCTTGTTGATTCCCTGAAAAGCCAGTGGAAGAGCTGGGAAGAGTTTCGTAGCTTGCAGATATACCTGGCGAACGTGGCAGTTTTCAGTAACTCGGATTCACTTGCGAGCAAAATCGAAGTCAGAGACACACCTTTTCCGCTTCATCTGTCTTTCCGAGCTTCGTCAAAGCTACCCCTGCGAACACCAGTGCATTATACACATTTTGTCCCTGTCCTTTCTCTTCTTTCAGCAGTTCCTTGGTATGCGCGACGACGTCTTCATACTGTTCTTCTTTGAGCAATTTTTGGATTTGCTTGAGTTTGGATTTGCCTGCCGACATACTCGGACCGTACAGAGGCTGTATCGACGACGATGACGGGCTTGAGTGTCACGAAGGACAGCTCCGAGTCTGGTTGATCTCAACCGTACGTCGTGATTTCCAGGACTTGAATTCACCTCGTCGATCGTGGTGATCGGTGTTTCGTCATGGCTCAGAGCAGCTCCGAGAGCGGGACTCCCGTTGCTGAGTAAGGACAGCTAACAGCACCGATAGATACTGCAACTGGTGTATGGACAATGCGTATTTGCCATCATTCTCACCACTTGCCCTGCGTATTCCCGACCCTATTCCCCCATTAGTACCGTCCTTCGCTCACTCACAACTTATACTACAATGGCCACTACTTCTATCGGCGCCAGCGTGAGTCCCCTCATTCCGCAGCTCGTAACCGACTCTCACGCGCTGAATACCTCCTTGCATGATAAGACTGGACTCCCGGCTGCTACAGGCCCAGAAGTCACGACTCAAGTCCAATCCAAAGCTCAAGGCCCAGAACCGCCCAAGCCGTACATGAGGTTCAACGTTAAGATGACCTGCAGCGGTTGTTCTGGCGCTATCGAGCGGGTCTTGAAGAAGAACGTCGCTCCTCGTAAGTCATTAGCAGCTTATGCCGAACCCTCCACGATTGGATGGAATGGACAGTCGTGTGCCGAACGCACAATGAGTTGACACTGCCGGTGATTCTCTTTATAGCGAATGAATTCAGCGTTTCGCTGGAAGATCAGACAGTGTTGGTCTGGGGACCGTCTTTGCCCGAAATCGACGATGTCAAGGCCAAGATCGCAAAGACAGGAAAGGAGGTATGTATTCCGACACTTACTCGAACATATCGCACAGCCTCTGATCAACAATGTGCCTGATGCTACAGATCCTTGGTGAACCCGTGTTGGTTAAGTAATGCTGTAGATCCTTTTGATAAAGTATGAGAAGATCTAGCCGTCCATCATAAGCCGCTGGTTCGGTCGTCTGTACACTGATGGAGGAATTCTCATAATTTCGCCCCTTATTGTTGTACTGTCTTGTTTCAATGCTTATGAAAGGAATCAGGTGACCGTTGACTTGTCCATCAACACGACCCCCGAATGATCAATCTTTGTCTTCTATTCTTCTTGTAACAGCGGTCCCTGCGGGTTTCTTGTGCAAGGACGATGATCTGCGGCTACATTATTGCATACAGGAACGACCTACTGCCATTGATTGCTGGCTGGTATGTGGAGATACATTATACGCTGCAACAACAGCGATGCCTATTATAATACAGGTGCCATTCCTCCTTCTCCTCCCGTCGCACCTGGTAGCACTCGTATATATCGAAACGGGTCGTCTCCCATCATCCATTATTGCATTCGCGCCCTACTCGTCCGGATCCCTCAACTGGGCAAGCCGTCTGTCACCGGGATTTCAACACGAAACAGATTGGTTCACCGGTAGAACGCCATCACCATATCGGACACGGCAATGATGACAGCAATGACGATCAAGACAGTGAGTGGGTTATTGAGTCAATTGACAACGCATCTAAACGGGAAGGGTTGAAACCAGGATAAGGAAGAGAAAGAAAGAAGAACGGAGTTGTGTCAGGTACAATCAAGAGCGCTTTACTTTTATAACGACTCACCCGCTAGAAAACCTGTAAAATACAGAAGCAGAAGGGAACAACGAAACTCTTCAATACCAGCATTTGCAGCAGTATTGCAGCAAGACTTACCACCAGGAAGATCTGAGCTGTTCTACCCAATGGGCGATCAGACGTAGCCGCAGTCGAGGTGATCGAATTGGGAGCAATCTAGCCTTTTCATATTCGTCAATGGGCATCACCTGCGAGGAACACCGTCTGTTGAGTGAGAAAAGTGCCGATTAATTTAAACAAGTCACAGACTTACCAATGCCATCCAGAACGAAAACAACGACGGATCGTCTGGCATAGGACCATAGGTGTTGTTCAGTCGCTGCAGCAGCCATGGAGCGCTACCTGATCGGAGTTGATCGATAAATGATCTGCAAGTTGCCATGAGCTCTTCAGTCGATGGTTCCACCTCGCCTGGTTGCATTTCCGGTAGGCCCACGGCAGAAGCGCTCTGCGGTTGATTACTCGTGCTGAGTGAACGCGACATTGACGGACGTATTGACGGTGCGGCCGCACCTGATGTTGTGGACTGGGTATTTGTATCCTGTTGAGCTGCTCCAGACGCGCTCAAATCGAGAGCTTGTTGTCGAGCTTCGGCCCGAAGACTTCGAGCGCGTTCGAGAGACAGGCGTTCCAGCGCAGCTTCATCCTCTGGAGATATATCATCGATTCTTTCCACTCTCCCAACAGTGTATCCGTCCAAAGAGCCCTTTTCTAGCAACCTGAACCGATAGCTGCCAACCGTTTCAACCATACTTCGACCATCCGGAAGCATCTGAATACTCTTGATGTCGAGCATGGTACCATACTCCATGATTCCGGCGACATTGGGGTTTCCAGTACCTCTGGCAGGTAAAACCATTCCAAAGCGGGGTCGACCGGATTCAACGCAACGACGGAGCATCAATCGGTACCTCGGTTCAAAGACATGCAAGATGGTTGGCATGCCTGGGAATGCGAGCGCACACACAAAGATCGGAGTGTCGAGCCGCGCATCGCGTTCTTCCTCATCGATCCCTCGTTGCCGCTCCATTGACTCCTCGTGGAATGCGGTGATGACAACGGAAGCAAGCAGCTTGTTAACCGGGTGGTTCTGGTAGAACGAAAATGTGGGTAAATCTTGTCGGCAGACGGGACATCGAGTCGAATGATCGAGCGAGCGTGCCAAACATCGGGAGCAGAATGTATGCCCGCATGGCGTCGTCATCGGTTCATAAAACAATGATGTGCAGACATCGCATTCGAGCGTCAAGGCGAGCTCCTTTTCGAATGAATATGAATTTTGACGACGAGGCTGAGGTCCTGGCAGCCCAGATGGCAATCCATTGCGTTTATGCGGAGGCGACAACGTAAGAGGGTCCTTCTCTGCCACGGCGGTGCTTCTTCTGCGTCGTTTCGAAGCCGTACTGTCCGTTCTCTGCAGACCTTGATGCCGTGAGTGGCGAGGTCGAGACGAGACATTCCCCGAGGGCAGGAAAGATGGGTCGGACCGGGGTATCCCGGTGAACGAAACCGGGTCAAACGACAAGTCGGCATCTTCATCTGAGGCTGTTCCAGATGACTTGCCGTCATCCTCCGCATCTGCTTCTACGTCCAAAGCCGACAAATCCGGAATTGCATAAGAGGGCAGTGATGATGCGAATCGTTCCCGCTCAAGCTCTCGGAGAATGATGGTGAGCACTTTGGAGACGGTGAAGTCGATAGGCACGCCTCTTTCCGTTGCGTGATCGCCATCAGGGTTTTCGCTATCGGCAGCGGGACAAGCTTCTGGGCAAGGCGGGGTAGGATAATGCATGACTTCATTTCGTTCGGATGGCTGGTGTCGGTGGGTATCAGACTCTGTCTGGCTGGACGACTTGGTGTCACTGCTGACTTGTTGACGACAGATAGGAATCGGGCAAGAGGCAGTGGCGTACGCTGATAACCTATTTGCACTCCACGCAGCCAGCCTAGTATGTGCTTCTGTCGTAGGCAGGGTGCTCACGTCGGGCGCCGGTATTTTCCTGATGTTAACGTGCGAAAGACACACTGTATGACCGCATCGCAAGGTAATGGGCTGTCGCAAGAACGGATGGCCGCGTCTCGACGCATCGTTCCTAGACGCACAGACGGGACTAGAAGGAGAAGAAACGGGTTGGTATTATAGGGGAAGGAAGTTGAAAATTGGTTTTTTCGCCACTTACCATGTCAAGATAGCTTTCAGTTGCGGCAAAAGTTTTCTCTTGAATTCTGCTTTTGTAGTTTCCTCATTTTGCTGATCTGGTATTGGCTGTGCTGAAGAGGGGGTACCATGTCCACTGATCCCATCGCCACCATAACCCATCGCGAAATCCGGAACAGATGACATCGATGTTGCTGTACTGATGGATGGTTGTATAGCTAGAGCTGCCGAAGAAGATGATGGTGGCTCCGCATGATCATGTGTGAGTGGTAACGGTGATGCTGAAGGGACAGCTGTCGATGTAGGATGACTTGTCGGGCCTTGATAAGTCGGTAGTCCCTGAGATGTCCGCCCCGTTGGTGCCATAGCCCTGAGGGATGGCATCGGGACACCTTCCTCCGCGGCAATAGGATGACCACTAATTGGCGTTTGTTGCCCTGCTTGTGTTCCCTCGTTTGTTCGGGGTCGTGCTTGCACGGCCGCCTCTTGGCTGTTGGCTCTTCTTAAACGCCCCCTACCCGTGCCTTCCATAGCTTTCCAGTGAGCTTTGGCTGCTAGAAGACCTGCACTGGGGACCCTTGATCGTCCTACTGAAGCGGTGACAGATGTCGATGGCTCCCCTGAGATGGTGGATGTTTCCTGTGTCGTTTCCGACTCACGCGATGGGACTGCTGTTGTTGGCGCTTCTACTGATAATGCATCTGTTGCTGGTTGTCGCTTGCTCCGTCTTCCTAAACCTTCTTCATCACTAAACCTATTGCCCTTCTTTGCTGTGTCCCCGCCCTCATCCTCCGACAACCACCTTGCGCCTGCAGACTGGTATGGTGACATGTTGCGAGGGTGTGATCGAGGCAGAGCGGTCGGGCGATAGTTGACCCTGCGATTCGTATCGTTTAGATCCATTTCCGATGGACGATGTCTTCTTGCGGATGCTGGCGTTGACATTGATATTGTCAAACGAGACAATCAAGCTGTGGTCGGCGCGGCGATGGATACTCGTGAACAATGAACGAAGGTAATCAGAAAGCCAGGTTATAGAGACTCACCAAGGTATCGGGCAGTGGCGATGGACGAGCTTGAATTGGCTGACCGCCAGCCACAAGAAAGACCAACGATCGCGGAGTAAAGTTGTGATCGGCGGCGCGTAGGGTATCGGTCGTGGTGTCTATGGCTGGCTTGATGTGAGACTGTGTGAAATGTTGTGGCAGCAGGGAGACTGTATGTTGCGGCAGCAGGGAGACTCTATGTTGTGGCAGCAGTCGACTCTATGTTGTGGCCATCTATTCCTCTGCGCCGATCCAGTTAGATCCTGGCGATCTGAAACGATCGGGCGACGGATCCTTTGAGGGGAGATGCTGCTCGGCGAATTGGGTGATGCAAAGAGGCCATGTCCACCTGAGGGAGGGCTGATCGGACGAGTGCCTAACCACCACCCACAGCGCGCGATCTGCATATCGGCGATCCACTCTCGATACAGGCGCGAATAATCCGTCATGTTTCGCATCGCACATCGCGCACCAGCATCATCCGCGTTTCTGCTTCCGCAGACTGGCCATTCCGCGCGAGCCCAGATTCGCGCGAGTGCCCCCGGGAGATCGATCGGGCAGGGCTGTCTGCCTGGCGCTGAATGGCTGTTCACCTGCCCAGTCAGCTTCCTCCGATAGCCTCCTGCATAGCATGCACGCCGCACCCTATCGCTACCCCGGGGCATATAAGTCGCCACTTCGAGGTGGCTGCTGTGACTTCCGGGAGCTAACGGCCAGGACTGGGCGTGAAATAGAGACGCTCGGAAGAGCACCGAGAAGCTTACCAGCTACTGTAGCTTATTCAAGTTAGCTGGGCCATGAACATAGAATGATCGAGAATGGCTGAATCTTACGCCAAACATCCTTACAAACCATTTCCATGAGACAATTGCATGTAAGCAGAGTTACTCGTAGTAAACAAGTCCAAACCCCTCGGTAGGAACCACCCTCCTCTTAGCTATCCTCATCGTCCTTGAGCAACGAGTTTCTGCGACCAGTGTGCGATGCCATCGCTCTCTCCTCCGCCGTTCAAGGCCGTTCAAGCATTGCAAAAAGGCTAGATGTCGATGGATCAATCGGCTGTGGCGTTGCGGGTGGCGTTTTGCCCGTTTACGTACGTAGGCTGATGTTGACATTTCGAAGGAGGGGGAGCCTTTGCGGCCGCCGATGTCGAGGGTCGTCCGTCCTCCGAGATCCGCGATAGCGGTGAACAAAAACCTTTGGTAGATTTCTGGTCGCTCTTCCGGAAGCTCCTCCTCCGCACAGCTGATATGAACAGGATACGTAAGTGTACGTGCACCGTCCTCCTTGCGGTAGGTCTTGGAGTTGCGGCCTGGTTGGACGACACATAACTTGATGAGGGCCATTGCCGTCACTGTTGCTGTCCATTTTCCACTCTGATGCCTACCCGTTGTGATTTCATGGCTATGTAACCGTTGCTCCGAATCAGGTAACCGCAGCTACCGCCAGTTCATAATGCTTCATAGCATCGCATCTCCCTCCATCTCATAGGAGAGAGGTGGATGCCGGGATGACCTTCAAAACCGCTAGAGTCCGGACCGTACGCTGTGATGCATGGGACGTTCAACCATTCCTTATCCCGAACATTCAGGGCGATGAGAACGGAGCAGCATATGCGGAGAATGTGCATATCCAATGCACATGAACTGTCTAGCAAAGCAACTATCCTCATAGTCCACAATTATGCCACGCAATGGAGTTCACGAAAGGGATTGTACCGCCCGTTGCCAACGAATGAGGACAGCCACGTGCCCATTGTGTGCAGGATCTTTACTATTCAACCAACGAAAACGGTCTCGAGCAGCGAGCCGAAGAGCGCGCCATGCGACTCCCTGCTTCGATCTGCCCGATGGGTCTAGCTATGTGTCTCCTTTGTTACCCTTGTCCAGCAAAACGAGGTGTAGGAATTTCACGAAGAGTGCCAACGAGTGTATGTCGTCGCGAGGGTTGTCAGCATACACTTCAAGCATACGGGGCCTCGCTCTTCATGTACGAAACCTCAGGCGCAAACCTCGTCACGAATAGCAGTAACCGTGCTGTAAGACATGTGACTTTTCCCTGATCCCTGCTCTTTCCTTTCAACGATTTCTGGAACTCAAACTAGCGAGTCCCTATCTCCTGCCGTCACGTTCCATGAACCATGGGGAAGGATATCCCATGCAATAGAGTCACTACTACCAGGGTGTAGTGGGCTCATAACACGTCGGGATTGACAGGCGCAGCTATCAGGTCTGCGTTCCCCTCCTCGTGGGACGATGCGTAGAGCTAACCAAGAGAATCATGCTGCAAAACGAGGAGAAAACTTTTACAAGGTGTTTGATGGTATGCTCGCATTGCCTGTGATGTCCCAACCACATGCCCTTCCGTCAATGTCGTGCTCTGATGCTGCTCTCGAGCATCTCGTCAACAACCATCTTGAGTGCTTGTTCACGCGTCTCCGCAGTTAGGAGACTGAGCCGTATCCTCTAGCCAACCTTTTGAAAAATAGATGTATTCAGAGAACTGTGTTTTAGCTGAAGGGATACCGCTGAGCAGAACAACTCCAGGGACGGAAGTGACGTTGAAATTTGTAAATCGCGTCTCTCGTCGTTTGCGAATTAGTGACCCGAAAACGAGCCCGTAGTGTTCTTTCGGTGATTCTATGGTAGAATCGATTGCCAAGTATCTCTCGTTCCAAGACCTTGCGACGAGTCAGTGGTGGTAAGTTATCACGGATATCGAGCAGGAAGTAGCCTCAATAACCCCTAGCCCCTGCAGCTGCCCCTGCTGCCAGCGGCGACTCGGTCGCGAGAGAGAATGTCAACAAACCAAACAAAACATCAACAACATCGTCGTCTGGCGTCATGTAGCTGTGGTTTCCCAGCACGGTGCTCATCTACTTGCAGGTTTCTCAGTTCCATCAGTTAGCCTGGTGACTCGCAAGGTTAGTATACCGGCTGCATTATACCTTCGACCTCATCGCAATGGAGGGACCGCATCCGGTCGACGAACTTTCTTTTTACGACCAGCCAGGAAGCGACGCATTATTTGCGGCCCCTTCTCCGAGTCGACAGTCATTCGATAGCGTCCCTGGACAGGGCAGCTCAAGACGACTCAGGAGGTCATCTTCAACCTCCTCTCTACAATCACAATGCTCTACAGCCTCGGCGGCATCTACAGTATCCGAGGCGGCATCGACTTCGTCTTGCTCATCGATTGAACAAGTATTCTTTGGACCTCTGTCAGAAAAGGAGAAGAGGCTGGTTGCAAAGCTTGACAGGCAGCCGAAGGATACCTCCTCCACACGATCCAGTGGCGAGTCACTAGCAGCTTCAACCAGCAGCCGAAGACTGCGGAAAAAGGATTCACTGGATTTTAACAGGCGGAAAACATTGGGGTTCTCATCGAGAAAAAGTGATGACTCGGGGACTAGCAGGAGATGGGAAGGGGGACTGGTAGAGAAGAGTGAGTAGTCGTGAAGCTTCACTGAGCTTTTCTGCCCGTATTGAAACCCTCTACACAGGGGATACGCTGCGGATGGGTACACCGCTTCGAGCTATCGTTGCCTTGGAACCTGCATCTGGTTGCGCCATGATTCCGCTCACGCCAGGGATGTCAGCAGGATCGACCTGCGAGTCTGAAGCTCAAGTTGCAAAACCCATTGATTCACGGACTTCCCCCAACGAGGCGTATACAGAAACATGGGCAGTTGATAGTCAACCATCTTTGGCGAGGACTCCTTCGTCATTGTCTTTAGCGGATGACTTTGCTGATATGGCAGTTCATGAACATATCGAGACAATCATTGGGCAAGCATCAGAATATCAGAACGTGGACAGCAGAGGAGAAAATGTCGACAGCAAGCTGGGTGTGATTGAGCAAGACGCCGTTGAACATGCGTTCTCTGCTCCAATCGCTATTCCTGCAATCGAAGGTGAGTTTGGACTCGATGTTTCTTTGGCATACATCAAGTTGATTCGCGTGTTGCTAGAAGACGCCAACGATGACTCAGATAAAGAAAACAGTAGAACAGGATCTCATGATGCCAGCATTCGCTCAAGCCGGAGTGCTCTAGGAGCCGTTTCAACGAGAAGCAACAGAGGACATGTCTTGCGGGAACTGGCAGTTTATGGTGGAAGCGAAAGGAAGAGTTTGAGGGATAGGAAAGGTGAACGAGCGGAGAGAGGGAATGGCAGGATCGACACAGGCACCCTGTCATCCGCTCCGCCTACTCCAGCTTCAACCGCGGCATTACTCCCGGCGCAACGTTCTGTGGAGATCCATGTCGAAGAATCGGCCTCATCCAGCTTGGTACCTTCAGTGTCCTCGAGTAGACGCTGCGACCCTGACAGGAAGCAGTCAACGCTGCCGGGAGAGACTATGGGGGACGAAATCACCAAAGCATCTGCCTGTCTTCAAGAAGTGTTGAAACTTGAAGATTCTGGATCTCAGGCTTGCGAGTCTGACCGACTACCAACTCCTAAGAATGGCGGGAATGGCGACGAGTCCTTTGACCCCGACTCGCCTTTACCTATATCTCGGGCTCCGCGGCATAGTCTTCTCCTTTCGCTTACTGCTTCACCGATTCGAGCCGAAGAGGCCAGCCCATCAAAGTCATCCTCAGAATCGACATCACCCCTTCGAGACGATTTGTTTATGCCTGAATATCATACCATTACTACACCTTCTCGAAACCGTTCAATCCGATCATCACCGACGACGCTTGGCATCAAGACTCCCGTAGGTTCAGCAGTACCTCGGCACCGCGACTCGCACACACAACGACGACTCCAGGAAACGCTGGAGCGGCAAGCGACTATTAGTAATAAGCTAAGCGCCGTTTCGCTGACCATGAGCGGTTTGGGATCTTCCGCTTACGGTAGTGCTAGTACACCATACAAGATGATCTCGCATCCGCAAGAGATGTTGCCCTTGGATCCGCCGGCACCCATTACACGACAAGAAAAACCCGTCACCGAAAGCAATATAGGTGCTGTGACGACGACTACTCCAAATCGTCAACTTCCTACTTTAGCCATTGTTCATGACGTCTTTGGCGAACCGACAGGATCTAAGGGACCGTCCAGGCCAAAGTCGCCCACCAGACAATCTGAAGAGGCTCACAAGCGAAGTGTTGTCCAGCAAAACACCTCGGAGACGCTCGCATCGAGAATACCAAAACCAATAGCTCTACCGACGCAACCTGTTTTCCAGAAGCCCACGATCTCAAATCTGCCGGTGTTGAAGCCTCTAGTGCCCACAATGAAGAGTAGCGCTACACAAAAGTTAACTTCTAGTATTACCGCGACATTTAAGGCTGTAAGGCCCGAGATCACAAGCCAGAACGAACCCATAAAGCTTGGAACGCCAGTGAGAGGACGGTTACCGAGTACACTTGCGTTCAGAAGTCCTGCTGCCTCTCGTGTTCTTTCGGCTAGCAATCCTTCCAAATTTGCACAAGCGAGGACAGCCTCTGGTAGCTTGCTTTCTTCCACCTCTGGTGCCGCAAGACCCGTTACACCGGCAAAGGGCTTGTACCGGCCCACGGGAGTTGGGGAAGCTGCTCCTCCAACACCGCGTCGGAATGATAATCTCGACCCGGTAGCCATCCACCTCACCATGAACAAGCCGATTAATGTAAGTATTCTGCCATAAACCTTCTATGTTGGTTACTGATCGTCAGCTTGCCCCCCGCTACGTTGTGACAGCCCTTGTCATGTACAACCGACGTCATGTCTCATTCGACTGCCTCAGACCAACCACCCATGTCAATAGCTCCTCTTCCTATTAAGGCCAGAAACACAGCACAGCCCCTACCGATCCATCCTGAGGAGCGTTTGGACTCTTTCAGCACGAGCCCTGATTTATCTGACAACATTGCCACGGCGGAGCCAGTACCAACCAACACGCGCCGCATGCCGTCTAGGCTGCCAACGGAGGGCGAGACCAGCCAGTCAGATGCTGTACCTGTTGCACCTCTGCTACTTCGTGGCAGTCGAACCCCCTCCACTAACACCCGACCCACGGTCGGTGGGAGAGCAATGCGACCGATACGACCGATAGCCAGTCTCCCCGCGTCCCAGCGCAAGCAACGGTCTGCGCCACCGCCTACTCTGAAAGCCACAGCAGTTCATACCAGCGAATCCAGCGAAAAAGAAGTGATTGCTCCTAAAGCCAAACCGGCGCATATCAATGATTTTAGCAAAAAGGAGATGGAGACGCTGACCATGCTCAACACGGCTCGGAACGAAGTGTACTATTGTACGCTGGATCGAAACGTCGTCAAGAAGGATGGACCGAAGCCGCCGAGCCCCAAGGTCCGCACGATTGCAGAGCGGAAGGAAGAAGAGCGGAAACTCGGGCGCGAAGCCCGTGCGAAACGGCGCGGTGCTGGTAGTGCAAGGGCAAACAGCGCTGGAGGAGACGAGTCGTCCGCACAGGAGGACACTACCGACAAACCGCCTTCACTTGCGGATCTGCTTCCTCGGCTGACGCACGTCCGAGGCGCGGGCGAAGACGAGGACTACCAAACCCCGGCGAGACCGCTCAAGCGGACGCGCAAGTCTGGCTCTACAGTGGCGGCCCGCGGCGGCGAAGATCCGTCACCCACGGGCCCGAAGAGGAAGAAGAACCGCACGACGACAGCGGCGGCACTGGCGCTTCCAGAAGCGGCACAGGAGAAGTATGTGACATGGGATAAAGGTCTGGTGGTGATTGAACGCATCGAACTTAGCGTCCCCCGACATCACCGGGAAGGCGAGCCGGTAGACGCGAGTCTGAAGAGTTGTCTGAAACACAGAGATACGGCAAGTCTATTCATCTTCTCTGGTGCTGAGTGCATCGCCCGCTGACATGACATGACCACGAACTCGTTTCTGCCTGCCGCGGGGAATGTAGATACAACTGGACTACCTAGGTAATCCGCCCAACGCGACCGCTCCTATCCCGAGACTGAAGCGGAACCGGATTCCCGTGGTTCGTTACTGGTACGATGGGCAGGAAGCACCTGTCCCGACCGCTGACGTTGTGGTAGCACCGCCGTCGCCGCCGCCAACGGTAAAACCTTTGAGTGGACAGGGAGCGCGCCGGGGGAAGAAGCAGTGATAGATGGTGGTTTGAGGGTCGGAGCGGAAAAGCTCGTTGTATATCATTGATGTAGGCGGGGCGGGCCGGAGGACCCGTTTGATGGGTAATAATGGTTATTGAGATTATAATAATGAAATGACATCCGTTGGTGATGATGATGTGAGGCCTATTCCGCTCGTTATTATGCAAGGTTTACTTGGATTACTGGTGCCGCAGCGGGTCGGTAGCCAATGTGATGTCGAATATGATTCTCGGGCAATGATTTCTGTAGAATTTGCCGCGTTTCATTCCGATTCCAGGTCATCCATTATGTGGCTGCTGCTTGATGGCACTGTATCCGCAATCACCTATCAAACGTTCGCACGGTTCCATTACGTCTGTTCATCCCGCGCAATCTGATCCACAAGCCCCCTTACTTCATCTCTCAACACCTGCATCTGTTCCCCCAACTCGCGCTGTTCCCTTTCCTGGAGCGCGGGAAGCGCAGTAGTATCGGAGAGGAGAACCATGAGTTTAAGCTGATGGGTGAGGGAGAGGAGGGAAGTGGCCGAGTCGAGTAAAGTGGAGGAAAGGACGGAGGACTGGAGGGAAGCGGTTTCTGTTGTATGCCCGGAAGGGGTGAGGCCATTCTACGCCGCGTCGAGGTTTGAGAAAGAGGTTAGGCGGAAGCCGAACGGTGGTGGTAGGCAAGCAAAAGCACCCAAGCACGAGCGGCATACCTGAAAGATATCCAGCATTTTACCAAGCCCCTCACCCAACGTCCCCACCTGTTTATCGATACGCGCGTTCCATCGTTCTTCCCACACGGCGGCGTACGCGGCTTCCTCCTGTCCCGGCCGCTTTTCGAGGAACTGGTCGAGCGAGTCGTCGAATGCCGTGATGGCGGCGGGTGCAGGAGCGGAAGCGGAGGGCGCGTTGGACATGGTTATATGGATGGGGAGGGCATGGTGCGGTGCACTGTTGTGCTGCGGTTGTTGGGATCATCTGTGGAGGGAGAATGGATGCCTCATCTACGTTACCCCGCCTCGGATCGGGCCGGAGGCGGACATGCATCGAATGTCCGCAGCCGGGGTTGATTAGATAGGTAGCATAGCTGTAGCTACCGAGGTGCGAGTATCTTGTAACAAGTTGTGCTATAGGTCCAATGTTGGGCGGTTAATCATATGACAACTTGCGCATTCCTCATCTCAACCACCCCTTCCACCCCTCCTGATACCAGCCCTTCCACCCCTCCTGATGGGCATGTATATCAGAATTACACCAGGAATGGTGACCCGCCACAGGTGCGTTAAACGCTGCATTCCCGTCCAGCCGCGAAGCAAAAAGGCTGCGCTTCCTGGAATCGAACGCCTCAGATGCATTCGCGGTGCGCTTGTGCGCTTTTCGGTCCGCTCCCAACCTCTGGCCTCGCTTACAGCCAGACACTCCGCCAGCTTGCCGGCGGCCGAGCGTGTGGGTCGGTGCCAATGGCCTGTCACGCCGTCGACGACGGTGTCGGCGAGGGTAAAGACTATCTCGGTGCTCTCTCGCTAGCCGTACCCCTCGGCAGGTGTGGCAAGCAACAGCTTATCTGCAGTCTTTAAACATCCTTCTGAATCTCGGCCTCGACGCACGAGCAATTGGGAGACCGCAGCACCGACCTTTTTTTTCTTTTTCACTTCAATAATCCGACAAGATGGGTGCTACCCGAGCCGCCAAGGAAGCTTACTTTGAGAAGCTCCGACACTTGATTGAGACTTACCGTGAGTGCGAGCAGTAGAAAGCGTTGCGAATGGGTTCGGCGTGTTGATCCTGTTCCCGTTTCTCGCAGCCTCGATCTTCCTTGTCAACGTCGACAATGTCTCTTCCACCCAATTGCACCAGATCCGATTGGCTTTGCGAGGCAAGGGTGTGGTCTTGATGGGAAAGAACACCATGGTCCGACGAGCCCTCCGAGGCATCTTGGCCGACTTCCCCAACTTTGAAAAGCTCATGCCCCACCTCAAGGGAAACATTGGGTTCGTCTTCACCTCGGGCGACTTGAAGGACATTCGAGAAATCATCGTCTCCAACAAGGTTTCCGCCCCCGCCCGAGCCGGTGCCGTCGCCCCTGTCGATGTCTTCGTCCCCGCCGGTAACACCGGTATGGAACCCGGAAAGACCTCGTTCTTCCAGGCCTTGTCCATCCCTACCAAGATTGCCCGAGGTACCATCGAAATCGTCAACGACGTCCAGGTCGTTACCGCCGGTACCAAGGTCGGAACATCCGAAGCCACCTTGTTGAACATGTTGAACATCTCCCCCTTCCACTACGGTATGGGTGTCGTTCAGATCTTCTCCGACGGTAACGTCTTTGCCCCGTCCATCTTGGACATTGACGAAAAGGTCTTGGTCGACCAGTTCATGGCCGGTGTTGCTACCATCGCCGCCATCTCCTTGGCCACCGGTTTCCCTACCATCGCTTCCGTCGGTCACTCTTTGGTCAACTCTTTCAAGAACTTGTTGGCCGTCTCCGTCGCCACCGACTACGAGTTTGAAGAGTCCAAGCAGGTGAGCCGTTTTTCCCGTTCAGCTGCCTTTTCTGTCTTCTCCCGCGACCATGCGTCCGCCATCCCGACAAGATGATCAAATAGAAAAATCACACTGAAAATTCCGATTGTTCCGAGGGGTAACTCTCGGGACAAGAGGCGGAGAAATCTATCCACCCTGATCCCCACGTTTCCTCCCTCTTGGTTCTGTGTCACAATCACACGAAAACGTTCGAACGAGCTGACTGACGCGCTCTCGCTGTTCCCACGTTTGTAGATCAAGGAATACCTCGCCAACCCCGAGGCTTTCGCCGCTGCCGCTGCCCCTGCTGCTGCCGCTGCTGACTCCGGTGCTTCGGCCGAAGCTCCCAAGGAGGCCGCCAAGGAAGAGTACGTATCCCCTCAATGCCTACCCATGCACCGCTGTCTGACTGGTTTCGTGTCTTTGTCTGTAGGGAGGAGGAAGGATCCGACGATGACATGGGCTTCGGTCTCTTCGACTAAACGTCTCTCCCACATCATCTATTCTCGTTGCTCATTTGAGTGCGCCTGGGTGACCAGGAGTCGGATGATAGCATGTTCTTGGGTGGTGTGATGCCGAGGAAGGGAATAGTGTAGCTAGCACGCGCCTTTTGTGTTGTATGGTAGCCTCGCCCGAACTTTTTCGCTGCGTTATTCATCTATGCCATGCGATTGTTGACGAAGACCAGTGGACCAGTAGGCAACATGGTACCTGTCGCTTCAGCGGGCCAGACCAAGGTGACCGTGCCGAGTCTCGACTATGAGGGATGGTGCGCCCGATCCCTGTTGGATGACGAGGACATGACAACTGAGGCTAACTTGCTCACTTGCTCCTTCATCTTCTGCCACCACCAGCCATCAACCTCCACAGCACCATGTCGAACCCGCTACTGGCTCAGATTCAGGGTACGCTATCCCCTCTACATCGTCCGACGCCGCACACTAACGTCCCGCACCGAGAACAGCCGGCGCCAAACTCCGTCCCACAACGACGGTGGACAAGTCCGCGCCCATGATCGATGGCAAGTCCCGCCCCTCTGGCGGCGGAGGGGGAGGGATGGGAGGAATCGCCGGAGGAATCGCAGCAATGGGCGCTGCCCGTGACGCAGCGAACAGCTTGCACAAGACGCTGGGGATGGGCAGTGATCCTGCTGCCGCGAAAGGTTCTCCGGGCGCTGGGACGGGGAGTAGGATATCGATGCAGGACGTTAAGAATATGAAGGGACACTTGAACACGGCGACTAATGCGGCAAATAGCCTGCATCGGACGCTGGGAATGGGCAGTGAGCAGCAGGCCGCGAAAGGTGGTGACGCAAGCGGCGCCGCTGGTGGTGGTGGCCCGCCTCAGTTGGGGAATCTGTTTGCGAATGGGATGCCGACGCTGCGCAAGGTCGGGGAACGAGCGAGTGGTGAGTCCCTGCCCTTCTCATTCACGTCTTTCCCGCTGCGCATCGATAGTAATAGCGGAAACCTATGCACCCGCCCGATAGCGAGTATCCCGAACATGGCGAAACCTCCCGCGATACCAGGTCTCTCACACAGACCGTCTGCAGCGTCTTCCGTCCCGAAACCGCCATCCAGAGCGCCCCCTTCAGGTACTCCTCCGGCCCCGCCTCCCCCGCCACCGCCACCGCCGGGGAGAACTGTCCCTGCGCGGCCTAATGCACCACCACCTCCGCCGCCGCCGCCGACGCCTCCGTCAGCAACTGGAAGATCGATGCCCCCCGCACCCCCGCCCCGACCTACTGGACCCAACATCGTACGTTCCCCTTTGCCCAACGATGTCCCCGCTAACCCTGCCCTTCTCTTCCTGTAGCGAGGATCACCAGCACCCCCGGCACCGCCAACGCCAAAGCGTCCATCAGTCCCCACGCCGCCATCCCTCCCGTCCCGTCCGAGCTCCTTTGCTCGTGCGGTTCCCCCTCCCCCGCCGCCTCCGCCTCCGCCAGCGGTAGCACCTCCGAAGAGAAAACCACCTCCCGTGGCGCGAACGGAGGATTTCGAGTCGTCCTCCGCCGCACCGCCACCACCACCACCACCTCCGCCACCACCTCCTCCGCCTATGGGAATGGGTATGCATGCGTCAGCTGCGGCACATGCGCCTGCTACGCCACCGGGTAGGAAACCACCCCCGCCGAGAGCTGTGCCCCCTCCTGTTCCCGCGAACGAGGAAGACGAGGAGGAGACACCGCCGCCGCCGCCGCCACCGCCGCCGATGGGGAGGAGTCCGGCGGCTGCTGCGATGCTATCTGCCGGCCGAGCTGTGAGTGCCCCCTTCCCCTTCCATCCTTTTCGCTCTTGAAAGGCAAGGGAAACAGCAGCTCATGGTGTGTTTATGGTGGGTGTAGAGAGCTCCCTCCAGCGCTTCTGTGGATCAAGGATCGCACATCCCGCCGCCGCCGCCGATGGGGAGGAGTCCTGCGGCTGCTGCGATGCTTGCTGCCGGCCGAGCTGTGAGTCCCCGCTCTACTACATCCGCTTTGGACGGGTCAGCTGAATATGAATCCGTGGATTTGAGAAGAGAGCTTCTTCCAGCGCCTCTGTAGCGTCCGGTACCCATGTCCCGCCCCCGCCGCCGAGGGCTTTACCTGTTCCTGCGCCTGAACCAGAGGAAGACGACAATGAAGACGATGCACCCCCGCTCCCTGCAGGACGGGTACACGTACGTCCCTCTTTTCCTATTCCTCACGCGCCAACACATTTGCTGACGTTTGTTGTTGGGAGTCGCGTAGAGACCTGTGGCACCCGCGTTACCATCGGCGCCATCCGCACCGGCACCACCCACGCGTCCGGGATCGATGATGATTGCAGCAGGAGGTGGAGGGTTCAGGCCCGCACCGAGGGACACAACGTTTACGCCACCCGTATTAGCTGGCGGCGGCGGTGCGGCTGCGGGGAGGTCTGGGTCGGTTAGAAGTGTGCCTCCGGCAGCCGCTCCTTCGCCACCGCCGTCTCAGCCGCAGCAGGGGCAGTATGGCGCCGCGAATGCGAGTCGCGAGTTTCTGACCAGGTGTACGTTTTCTCCCGTTTCCCGGTTTTTCGTTTCACTCGTTTGATCTCCCACGTCTAACCGCCCGCTGACTGCCCGCCCCTGTGTATGCTGAACGTTGCGCAAAACAGCGACAAGCCCGCCCGCGATTGATGGCCACTGGACGTTCCCGACTCGTGCAATGTTTCCGCCCGTGCGGGCCTCATGGGCGCCGAGCAAGCTGTACGTCTCTCACTCTCTTTCACTTGATGTCCTACCCTGTCTAGTCGCTTTTGGGGACACCGCGCAGCTGACCTCTATTTCGTTTGGACGGGTAGGACGTATGTCAGTGGGCGGTCTCATGGAGGCGGAGTTGGAGTGGAGGATTCGTAGATGCGGGCGCACGCAGATGGAGAGGAACACCAGGGACCCTTGTGGGGAGCCTATGATGGCTATTAGTAAAAAGAAGAGAGAAATCGACGAGTTCTATTTCAAAGTACATGAAAGACGTCCCGGGCGTGGTGGTGCGCTCGACTCGCCCGCCATGTATCCTGTGCACGGGTCACGTGACGTTGTCGGCCATGAGCGCATGCGGAAGCAGATGACGCGATGTGCTTTGTCATGCGGGGAATAGGGGCCGTCCCGGGAATAGGGGTCGTTCCGGGAATAGGGGCTATAAGATCCTCGCCCCGCCACTTCCCCCCCCCCCCAACCCCTCCGCGCCCCTCCAGCCCACCAACACCATGTCCTCTTCCAAACTCACCAAACGCTCCGCCGACTTCAAGCTTCTCACCGCCGGCACCCCGAACGGGTACAAGGCAAGCATCCTCCTCGAGGAGCTCGTCGCCGCGTACCCCGGGTTCACGTACGACTTTGAGGGCATCTCGTTCAAGAACAACGAGCAGAAGGAGGAGTGGTTTCTGCAGGTCAATCCGAATGGTCGGAGTAAGTCGCGCTGCAGGGCTTGCGTTTCCTCGGCGACGGACGGCCACTGACGGGACCAATGTCCGATAGTCCCCGCGGCCATTGTCTACCCCAAGGAACAAGGCGGCAAGGAACACTACCTCTTTGAGAGCGCGAGCATTACCCTCTGGCTCATCGACCACATTGACAAGGCCCACAAGTTTTCGTTCGAGGACGAATATGAAAAGTCCGAGGCGTTGAGTTGGTTGTTTTTCATGCATGGCGGGCTTGGACCGATGCAGGGGTACGTCGTTCGTTGTTATTCCCATGTCGGACGTATTCGCTCGTGCTAACCTCGTCCCTCGCGCCCTTTCGCAGACAATGTACGCCGCTCCTCCTCTTTCCCTTGCCGCTCATCGTGTCGGACTAACCCTCCCCCCTCCCTCCCGGCCCTGCACGCAGCTAATCACTTCTTCCGCTACGCACCCGAAAAAATCCCGTACGGCATCAACAGGTACCGGGAGGAGACGAAACGGCTTTACAGCGTCTTGGAGGACCGACTTGCCGGGCGACGGGAAAATCCGGCCACGTCCGAGGATGGGAACACGCACGGCGGGGAGCGGGAGTATGTGGTCGGTAGGGGGAAGGGCAAGTATAGTTTCGTTGATGTGAATAGTATGTCCCCGCCTTTCTCGTCGTCGCGTTCGTTCGTTGTTGGGGCTGATGGTTTGCGCCTGGTGCCTATAGTCTATCCCTGGGTCCGAACGCACGTATGGGCAGGTGTAGAAAGCCTGGCGGAATACCCAAACCTCTCCGTACGTCCTCTCCTCCCTTTTCGCATGCTTTCCAGACACTAACCTGTTACCCCGTACAACGGCAGAAATGGCTCGACCGTGTCGCCGCCCGACCCGCCGTCAAGCGGGGGCTCGATATTCCCGAGAAGAATACGTATAATCCCGAGATGAGCAAGGAGGAGCAGGAGAAGAAGGCGGAGCTGGCCAAGCAGTGGATTCATAGCAAGTAGGACCCCGGCCCGAGCGCCGCCCGTCTAGGGGAGTATAACGAGCCTACATACGACTGGATATTGGAAAAAAGCGGAGAGGAGTGCGCGAGTGCGAGTGAACGAGTGATGAATGAAGAGTGAACCGGATAAGAACAAGACTCGCGAAATAGATTGTGTTTGATAGATACGACAAAGAGGCGCAAGGCCGACATGAGAGACCTCCCGGCGCACGACATGGACGGTAAGGGTGGCGTAACTACACGCCAACAAAACATCCACTAGCTTGCTACCGTCGTATGCGGCCATATGTGCGTACGTGCGGTCCCGAATGGCAACCCCGTGAATCCAGTGGTGTTCAACGGGCAGGAGAAACAACCCAGTGTTGTTTCGGCTTGAATAGAGATGTGGGTGCGCGTTTCACTTGTGCTTCCAAGACCTGTACCAATCGCATCCTCGCTTGGCTTCGACCGAGCGCAGTTCTGTATATATATATACCTGCCACTTGATGCATGAATACACCGTCGGTCATGATCATCACGATCTACCCACGTGCACGCCAGGAGCGCTGTCATCATGTGCGACCTGGGAGCCCGGACGGTCAGTCCTTCCTGCCCTGCTAACCCGCTTCACGCTGCTTTAATGTTCGATGAAGCGAGGGTGGTACGGAATGTCCATATCAGGACTGTTCAGTGTGATGTTGGAGCGATCCATCGACAATTCATCGCTTTCTACTCCGATTATTAGAAAGCCAGTTCTTCTTGATCGAATAGCATACACTTCCTCTTGGGAAATATTGTCGAGGCCTGGTAGCTCGAGACCGTACCTTTATTGTCCTGGCGCGCATCGATACATCGAGGACAAGCTGACAATGATCCCCGCCTACTGCTCCATGGTCCCATACGCAGTACCGCCTGCGTCTGCCTAGGTTGAACCGAAGATATAGAACGTGAGTATTTCCGTTGGATGGTCCTGCTTGGTTACGCCGACAAGCTCACATTATGCACCTTCATTGACAAGCCCACGGTATGAAAGCCGAATCACCAGCGCCCTCTCACTTGACGCTCGGTTCACTCAACCTCCTTCCCCGTTAGCGCCCTTCCCACTCTTCCTCCTCCGCCGTAGATCAGCCTCAAGTCGCTTGAACGCCTCATCGTCATCCCCCTATCACGCGAAAAAGGGTGAGTCCCTAAAGTCGCGCACGAAACCCGGGAAATGGTAGACGGAGGGGAGTACATACTGGATGGCTCGTCGATGCGAATACCTGTTTTGCCTTTTGAGCGTCCTCCTTGTCCCGCGCTTTGGCGCGTTCTTGCTTGTCCAGATCGTGTCGCAGGGATTTGAGGGGTTTTGGGCGCGAGGCGTCGAGGTTTGAGCTGGGGCGAATAGGGCAGGCTGTGAGTGGGTTTACGGAGAAGCGTGAAAAGGCAGAGGTAGATACGGGATCTTACTTGAATAACGATATCCATAACTGCACACGCTCGACGAGGGCTGCTTTCTCCCCCACGGTGGAACATCCATACGTCTCCAACAGGGCACGCAATTCTTTCGGCGTCGCAAGGTGGTAGTTTGGCTTGCTGATTTTCCGCGTTAGGTCCACGGACGGGGAATGACTGGTTGCGCTCGATGAATCATCACCCGCGCCGGAAAACAGTTTCGCCCAGATGGCTTTGGTAGTTGTTGTGCCAGGCGACGGAGGGACTGGCGGAGAGCGACACGAACGATCGAGGTGTGCATTGAGCGTGGAGAATGGGACTGAGCGACCGCATGCGGGACACGGCACGGAGTTTGGTTGAGTTTGTGCGGATGGTGGGAGTGCGTATACTTCGTTCTCCTCTGATTGATCTGAAGCATCAATGTCATCCCGGCTGATTGTCCGACTGGGCGCACCGAGTGGCTCCACCTCTTGGTTGTCCTCTCCTTCCTCATCGTCCTCGTCATCATCATCGAGAACGATCATCTGCACGTTCTTGCCCAGTTTCTCCCTTGTAGGAGCTTGCCCATGGAGGGGGTTCGACTGGTTTGTGGCGTCTTGACCGTTCACGCAGCGCCGTTTCATGATACCTCCTGGTGGGTCTGGCGCTTTACGTTTCGTTGAGGGGCGGGAATGTCCAGCGTCGAGAAAACGAAGGAAGTCGGCACTGCAAGAAAGGGTGTGATACTGAGCATTTGGAATGGCGGGTTGCAGGAGCCAGCAAACGTGACATGATTTCGCCGCCACGTATGAGCTAGGGATAAAAGTCCCCTGAGAAGAGATTTGCGATGCAGGTGATACATCGAGTCTCTCTTTAGCTCGCTCACCGAGATGTCGCACTCTCGGCAACCCAATCGCATGCCGATTCTCGGACGGCAACGTCGCCTTGGTAGTTTCCTAGTCTCTGAGCTCACACACAGTACAGAAGGGCAGTCAGCCACCCTACGGCGGCCCGGAGAACGACACCGAATCGAGGTAGCCCATGTTGCCCTTTGGAAGACGAGAACACTCTATCTGGTGCCGATACTCACCTGACCTCCTCCCAAGCCCCCTGTATTTCCTCCACAACTCTATTCCTCCGTATCCCCGCTTCCTTGACAGTCTCCCGACACACCGGACACTCTTTCCTCTCCGCCAAGGCATCCCTTATGCACTGCATGAAACGGGACGCGAGGTCAGTGCGGGGATGAGAGTATGAGGAGGTGGACGTACCCTGGAGCAAAAGGAATGGCCGCACGGGACGGAGACGGGCGCGGTGAATGGGGATTTGCAGATGGGGCACTCGAGGGCCTGGGTAAGGCGGGAGGTGCGGGTCATGACTGAGGTACACGAGTTGGTGTGGAGACGAGGAGCAGATGCCGATGATGTCGATGGTGTCGATAATGCCGATGATGTCGATGATGGTCGCTTCATAATGTATTTGAGACATATTTCATTAACGCGCCCGTCTCGACGCGCCCGTGTCTTTGATTCCGCTGCGGAGCGAACTTGGACTGACGCGCAGCAGCAAGCTTACGAGTATCACACCTAGGATCAAGAACGCCCGACTTGTTCTGAAAGACGATATCCTGCCAGTTCAGTCCAGAGAGGTTGCTCAGGGACACTCGCGTTTCAAAGTAATAAAGTTCGGAGATTCCGATAGATAGGACGAGTACGCCGTACATTCAGCCTAAATTCATGTGGACGGCTGGAAGCCCAAAGCCAAGCATTGAGCTTGTCAAGTGCAAACAGCCAACCAAGAAGACATCAGATAGGCTTCTCTTGTGAGGTCTCTCATTTCTGATATCTATATCAAGCCGAAAACCACAACCAGAGACGGTTGTAACCGAGAATCCGGGCGGTTGTAACCGAGAATCCCCTTGACCATTTGTCACACCCGCTGTTGCCCATCGGACTAGCTACCCTCCTCCATCGCCAAGCACGGCGAGTAGTCCATTCCCGCCAGCCCAAGGTCTTGGACAGAAATCCCCTATACGATCGCCAGACCGCTCAGCGACGCTTGACTGGGCGCATCTCGCCAGGTATTGCCCCGGAGGCACCCTCCCGCTGACCTGAAACACGACGTGCCTGCGTCCCCTGTCGTCCCTGCGCACCTCCTATCCGCGAGCGATGTCATTCTCCTCGCTGCGGGACAAACGCCACGCCCGCCGATCCATCCGGCCTATCCCGACGGCCGAGCAACCTCGGCCAACGCAGACCGCATCCCTGCCCGTCTACCACGATTTCCCGCAGGATACGCTGCAGGTGCTCACCTCGCCTCAACAAGGACGCGGCGTGTATGTCCGCTCAGATCTAGGCAGGTCGCTGAAAGCCGGTAAGCGCATCCCGTTCCCCTCCGCTCGTCCCTGGCGTCGTGTTGACGAGCAATGTAATACAGGAACAACCATCATCGCCACTTCTCCCACCGCCGCCGCACTCTCCACCTCGCAACTCGACGAATACTGTTCGTGTTGTTTTCTTGGGGTCCATGAGCGCTCCTTCATCTCCCCAACGCAAGTTGGGCCGGTGACAGCGGTGGGTATCAAGGAGAATGGAGCGAGTTTATTCGCTTGTGGAGGATGCAGGGCCGTCCGTTACTGTTCAAAGGTAAACTTCTTCCCCGTCCTTCCCTTACACACCGACCCTGACTCCTTTCCTCATTGCGCACTGTCGATAGTCATGCCAATCCGTCGCCTGGCCATCACACAAACCGGAATGCCGCGCTCTTCAACGTCTACGAAAGCTCTACCGCCTCTCCCGACCTGCAAACGTCAAGGCCGAGCAGGGAGAAATCCGTCCATGGATACCCGAGGAGAGTGTACGTGCGTTGGGCAAGCTGTGTTGGGATCGTCGGCAGAGACGCAAGGTCTCGAAGAGGGAGGAAATACAGTGGGTCCGTCCCCCCATGGCTGACAGCTTCCTTCTCTTGCTGGAACCATAATGCTGATTGGACGTTTGGGATAGTGGGATCCAGTAGCAAAATTGCAATCACGTACGTCACCTCCATGGCGTTCAATCTCCCTACAGACGGCTAACCTCCTCTCTCCCTGCATTCCTTTTTCCGACGAACATCCTCCCGCTCCGCCGTCCACGCAGACCGCGCAACCCTCACCCCAGCCCAGCGAGAACCATTCGCAGCGCTTGCGATGACGCTCGCTCAGTACCTGGCCGCGGGCGAACCCGAACCGGAACTCGGACAGGACGCGCAATTGGCGGCCGAAAGTAGTGCGTTGCCACCGGTGGATATGAGGGAATTCGGATTTTCGGGTGTTGGGGAGATGATGGATCTCGTTTGTGCGGTACGTTGCGTCATTTCGCCGCGCATGCGATCGGTGACCCGATGGCAAGAATGGATACTTAGGCCCATTTTCACCTTGCTCGCCATCCGCACCTGAACAGTTTGCTACAAACTCGTTCACCCTCTCCACCCCTTCTCTCACCCCAATCGGTGTCTCCATTTCCCCTCTGATCGCACTCATCAACCACTCGTGCGCGCCCAACGCCGTTGTCGTCTTCCCCCTCGGATGTGGGGTCAGGTCTACCACTGGTGTCCGGCAATCAGAAGCTGAAGCGGAGGGGAAAGGAATGCATGTGGTGCTTATCCGGGATATCCAACCGGGGGAAGAGGTACGCCCGATTCGCATCTTTCCTCATCCTGCGCTACTAGAGCTAACGCTGCACGCTTATCCACGGTCGTTTCTCGGCAGATCGTCACCTCGTACATTGACGTTTCCCTCCCGCGGCATATGCGGCAGGACGACCTAAAGCAGCGGTACCATTTCACCTGTTCTTGCGTGCTCTGTGAGCGGTACGGGCCGCATAACGTGGGACAGGGGATGGCAGGGAAGGCAATACCGGTGGATCCGCGGTGGTGCATGTTCCATCCTGGGTGCAATGAAAGGGGCGTGCTTGCGATGCCTGGTAGGTAGCCTTAGGAAGGGGTTTCATCCGCGTGTCGGCTAATAGGGCGTTTTGCGGTGGCAGAATTGACAACGGAGGAGGATCAGCAAGTGATCTGTCCGGCATGCGGCAAGACAGATATGGTTCAGATAAACCGGGTCAAGGCGCTTGTAGACTTCGGGATGAGGATCCTTCAATCGGATGAACGGGGACAACTAGGTGCGTCGTATCGCTCGAAATTCCGAATTCGTTTGGCTGATTTGATGTGGCTGTAGGTGAAGACGAAGCGGGACATATCCCCAGCCTGGTAGAAAGCCTCTCCACGCTCCTTCCTTCTACGTCCTACCCTCTTCTCCCGCTACTCCGTCTGCACGCTCTTCAACTCACGCAACCCTCCTCGGAACTCGTCTCGCATAAACAGCAAGAGGACCAGGAGCAAACCCTGCCCACCCTCTTTCCTGCCATCAAAATCCAGTCAATCATCGTCCACGCACTCTCCTCTGTCCTTCCACCTTCTCACCCCTCACTTGGAATCGCCTTGGCCGAGCTAGGGAAACTGCTCAACGTGCACGTAGGCGACGGCGACGGCGGCGACGCGCCTTCGACTAGAACAGCACACGGCGGCTCGGACGTCGTGGATCTAGGGAACGGGATAGTGATCCCGCGGGCGACGGGACAGCGGTTGATGCTTGCACTGAGCACGATGCAGCGCGCATGGCAGGTGTTGCAGAATGGGTTCGGGAGGGAGAGGGATGTTGCGGGCGGGGTGGTAGCGTGGGAGATCAAGGTGTTGATCGGTGGCCTTGAGAGGGAGCTACAGATCCGACAGAGCATGACAGGGAAGGGATAAGTCGATAATGGGCACTGTTTCGATTCCCAAGTCGAGCCATAGTGAAGCAGGTCTGACTCATAAATGGCCGCGGGGTTGTAGCATTACTGACCAAGGAATGGGATATCGCAACAACTTTTCACAACCGCAAAGAGTAAGAATGAGGTGTAGATGTGGAGACTTCCAGAACGATCATGCAGATGCCACATCAGGCCGAAGGCACAGCTAGCGCGGGGTCCTGCGTAACTCAGTCTGGCGCGACATGCCGACTTGTGGCTCGTTCTCTGCGTTCGCCCCAACGGGCCGTCCTCACATCCATACTCAGCATATGGGTATCGCCATCCTCATCATCATGAACGACAAATGCATATATACTGTGTAGCAGGTAAGGGGATAGTACCACGAAACCCCTGGACACCTAGCTACTACGCGTAGAAGGTGGGGAGACCACTCACGCCAACTCCTCTTTGACGTGCTCGAGCTTGTCATCGAGTTCATGAACGGGCTCCTCAGCCTCGTCCGGTGTTACAGGGAGCTGCGAAAGAGCACCTTGCGGATGAGCGAGTGCAAAAGAGGCGTAAATACAGACAACGTGAGACGTACCTGTTCACCCTGTTCGACTGGGTCCTTGTTCTCTGACGGCGCTGCGGCTGTAGGGGGAACGATCGTATCAGGCGACATGAAGCGGGCTAGACGACGGAGGAGAAAAGGGACATACTGTGGTATGGCTCCTTTTGCCCATCGACCTCTTTAACATCCTCCTTGTCCGTTGCCTCATCCTCCTCCGTTGCCGGAGACGACGACGCGCCATTCTTCTCTCCCTTTTTCTGCATCTTCTTGATCAGCGCTTCAACCCGCTGCACCTCTTCTTCAGTCTTCTTCTTCTGGTTCGCCTCAAACCATGCCTTTTTGTGCTCCAGATCGGCAATGCATCGTTGGACATCTGATGCGTTGGCAGGAGGCGGGATGGAAAGGTTAAGGATGGCGGTGAGGAGGGCGAATGGGAGGTTGATGGGTGCGTTGGCGTTGGTGGGTGTGGCAGATGACGGTGCGGAAGAATCAGGTGTCGCCACACCCGACGAACCATTAGTGGCGGCACCCTTCTTACCCCCCTTCTTCCCCTTTTTACCACCGGAACCGGCAAGTGACGCCCACGGATCCTCCTCATCGGCATTCTTCTTCAACACGGATCCCACGGGCTCGTCCTCGACTTTACGCAAGTTGAGCTCCTTTACGCCGGCCAAGATCCTGGCTTCATCCGCACCAGCAGCGGCCGCAGCAGCACCTGCATGAGTCTCTGGCACCTTGTTGCCAAACTTGCCATTAAACCAGCCGATAAGCACGCCACAGTCTTCGATCTCACGCTCGAACGCAGGAAGCTTGGCTTCCTCGCGCAACCGCTCGATTTCTTGCTCCCTTCGGACGGATTCCTCGGCGGCTTTCTGCGCACGGAAGCGCTCCTGTTTTGCTTTCTGGTCTTCCCGGATTTTCGCGTAGTATCTGCGAGAGGATAGGAATCAGTAGCTGCGAGCGGTCAAGATACGCCCGAGTGCGACTCACGCATCCTGCGCTTCCCGGTTCTTTTGGTTGGCTTCCTTTTTCTTCGTGTAAAGGTCGTCCTGTAATAGAAGATTGCACTTCAGCAGCGCTCCCTACCGTACCAACACCCTGCTACGAACCATCTGCTTCTGCAACTCGTTCCTCTTCTCAAACAACCCGTTTCTCTCATCCCACGCTTTTCTGCCTTCCTCCCTCAACCCATCCATCTCCTTCTTCAACTCATCCCATCGCGCCTGCACGCGCTTCGACTCGGGGTCGTCCAACGTCTTTTTCAAATCATCAACCTGGGACCGGTCCGAGGCGATGGATTCCTCCAAGGTGGTGAGTTTAGTCAAAGACGTCAAGGAGCGTCGGAGCAGGGAGATTTCGTTGAGGGATTTCTTCTCGTCGATGAGCTTGAGGGTGCCGGACTCGATCTGTTTGTCAAGTTGGCTGTACAGGGGGGAAAATTAGTTACGAGCGCCTTCTGCAGATCAACCGACACTCACGCGATCCTCTGCTCCGCCTCGTCCCTGTTCTTGACCGGGAGCTTGCTCTTCTGCTGGTTCACATCCTTGACTTTTGTCGCGATTGAATCCTGCAGCCTCTTGAGCTGATCAAACAACTTTGTGCGATCGCCCTTGGCGTCCCTCTGCTGCGCCTGCAGCTGGTCCAGCTCGGCCTTGATCACGCTCCTCCTGTCATTCTCCGACTGCGGGGCATGCAAGAGAGAGAGTTTGGACCTCACGTCGTTGAGCTGAGCCTTGACGCCGTCGATCTCCTTGTTCAGGTCGTCCTGCTCTTTGTGATACGCGGACTGGTCCGGCTTGGTGAGCTTGGCGGCAGGCTTTTCGGCCTTTGCGGCGGCGGGGGACGGTCTGAGGGAGGCAGTTGGGGGCGGCATCGTACGAGGTGTGGACTGCTGTTGGGCCGGGCAGGAGCAGGGCCAGGAGCGGGTGCAGCGTCTTGTTGTGCTGGAAATGCACCAGATGCCGGCCAATCACGCGGGCATTGGCTGAGCGGCGCGTCACGTGACTAGCAGTGGCGGAGGGATCCAAGGACAGTGACTATACTATATACCAATGACTGACTTCCCTATCGCCAACCACAACCTCCCTCCAATGGAATGAGCCTCCGCATCACCTCCGAGCACGGCACCGACACCATCACCACCACTGTCGACGGTGTAGCTTTCGACCGGCAGGAACCATGGAGCATACATGTGATTGAGGGCTGGCCAGGGGTTGGTCCTGAACACGAGGATGAGCCGCAGAATGACGGCGAGGAGGAACACTGGACGTCCGGAGAACGCGTAGCGATGCTTGTTTTCGTTGTCGTACTTCTCTTGTATGGCTGGTACGCATACGCTTTCTATACAAAGTGTTTACTCTTTTGGCTAAATGGAATCCTCCCCATGGCTCAGGTGGGGCTGAAATAATCCCTTTCGCGGCCGCTGTCGACAACAAACGCGAGCAGCACGTAAAAAAGCGGATGACTTTTCCCGGTGAATGTTGACCTGATCGGCTGGCAGTTGATACCGCGGGCTTCAACGGATCGTTCCAATCTACTTCGTCAGCATCACGCCGGTTCACCACCTGGCAAGCAGGATGCGAGTAAGCGAATTCGTTGGCGAATACACTTAGCCACAAGGTGCTTCCTGGCGCCTTATCATGTGGCAGCTCTGGAAAGGTTCCTACAATCCCACTTGTCATCTTCTCCGGCGCACCTGCACCTTCCAGTACCGATAACAGACTTTGCACCTTCTTGTCAGGAGTCCAATCAAGGCCTCTGACCTACATCCTTTCAACGCCTACACGGAACCTCTGAATCTCGGCAATCGCGCCTTGTTCTCGGGTGCTGATCAACGAATAATATTCCAAGATCCGTCTTGCAACGATCTTGATACTTTACCTGATCTCGATACGTGAAACCAGGAAACTGGAAGCACAGAAAATCCGTGTTAAAGGTGAGTGGTCAACCTTTGTTACTATACAAATCAGCTTCCCGCTAATCAGACGACGGAAACACTGTAGCCATGCACATTATATCATGTCGGTAAAGCGTTTCTCGCGCTCGTTTGTCACAACGCCCCGCGCTTCGTTCTTGCGATCAATTCACCAAACAACTTCCTCTCGCGGTCCCTCGTTGTTGTCCCGCCCTTGACTAAGTCGTTTCGCGTGTGCTGTTTCAGGCAACAGCAGCACGCGTGACGGCTGCGTCGATTACGTTGCAAGTCGTCGTTGGCCGAAGAAGAAGAGCTAAGGATGGCTCAATCCGGTCTTTACCAGAAGGTTATGCTGCCGAGCTGCATATGTATCTCTCGCTTGTCGATTTCCTGGTGGCAAAAGTGATCTGGACTGAACTACCGGATCGGATCGATTGGAGGGTTATGGAAGGGAGAGAGGCGCGGAGCTGTCGTAGCGTAGATAGCGCCACTCGGCAATCAGAAGTGGGAATGTACTATGATGGGCTTCTTCACTGCTTGGCCCAGTATAGACCGTTCGTACAGTGGTAGACAGAACATGCACCACTTTGCAACTTCTCCACCGAACCTTATTTGAACTTTTTTTTGGCAAGTTTTGCGAATATTTTGCCAGCTATATTGCCTCCTGATGTTGGCTCACGACATGACGTCAGCATCTGCACCAGTATCATGGATTTATCACACAAGGTTGAGTACTGAGCGCCCCGGTTCCTCTTCACCACCACCATGACTTCACAGCCCGCCTCCCCTGCCCCGCCTTCACCATCGGCACCGCTCGAACCCGGCCCCTCCGGCCCCACCGCCGTCCTCGCTGCCCCACATGCGCCCCCTCTACTCGAAGAATCCTCCGCATCCGGTATCGGGTCCAAGCGGGACCTTGAACGCGCGATCCTGATAGAGTGTACCGAGGTGTTTGTCCTTGCCCTCGAAGCGGATTGGCAAGGTGTTGCAGCGGTCGGATTGGCGATGGATCTCAAAGTCTGTTCGGTTCTTTTTATCCTCACAGCGATCCGGGCAACGTCTTGCTCATCGTCAGTATTCGATATGCCTTTCACTGTAGCACCCTGTCTCCGCTTACCCCCTAACGAACGAACACACCCCGCCACACGTCGGCTTTCTCTTTCCCTACCTTGTCTCGCAGCTGATCCTCGAACAGGCGTAAGTGCCCTTCTCCTTCCTCTCACACACCTACCGACTCACGGTCTTGATGTGTAGACGTGCAGTATTAGTTCGTCTGATCGGGCTGGAAAGCATCGTCTCCCAGCACCCCGTATTCCAATCATTGCATACGTAAGTCGCTCTCCCTTTTCCCAGGTTTGCCAAAGCTGCAATTTCTCATTTGTATGATAAAATGATGGTTCATGATGGCAGCGTAGCGTATGCCTTATCCAAAGCAAGTCTTTCGGGGGTTTTCCCCGCCATCGCGCACCTGGAGCAGGTTCGTTCCCTTCCCCTGCTCCGCGCTCCGCTCTTTCCTCCTGACTTGCTATTCTCGTTTTCATGCAGGTCCTTTATCTTACGCATGATCCCCGGTTCGACTACGAGATAAAACAGGTCGCCTTGACGGCGGTCAAAAATCTCCGAAGTACGCATCTCGCCTGTTCTGCGTGTTCCGCCGGTGGCGGCCTTGACAGGAAGAAGACAGCTTACCGCTCCTCTGATAGGTACCCATCGCTCTCGGATCGCAGATGACGTCGCCAAAGCGTACGCCACCATCCCCGCCGACTTGCTGGCCACATATCTCGGATTCGTAGGCGATACGCAACAAGAGCTGCACAGTTGTGAGTAGCTTTCTTCCATTGGGATAAAGGTCCTCGCCCCTTTTGCCGAGGCTGAGGGGAAACGGCCGGTTATTCGGATAGATGTCAATGCGTTAGGCTGGGAGCTCGATTCATCAACAGCGCAGTATCGGCCTCGCATGCCACAAGGTAAGTCTCCTAGTTCTTCTTTGCTTGTGGGAAGCGTATACAAAGCGACCGCGCTGACCCTGCGCTCATCAGCCATCAAACCTGCGAGGACGCATCTAGGGTTCAATGATCTCAACTATTTGACGTCTGCAGCGCTGGCGCTAGATACCCCCATCTGAATATGCCCAAAGAGACTACTACGTGGCATGACTATTTCACTGTGTTCCGACTTACATAGTGTACAGGGAGGAAAATCGAGCTAGTGGCCGCGTCCAATGAATCCCCCTAGAAGGGAAAGTAAATAGCGCAAATCGAAAAGAAACATTGTTGTAGATTTGGCAAAGATAATGCCTGAACGAGACGGAAGACGCGATCCGTTAATCGTCATCTTGATCCATCTCCGCCTTGATCACCGACCACTTTTCCCGCCAAACCACCCTTCCCGCCTGATTCTTTGTCAGCCCATCCGCAATCAGCCCACGGAACATCTTGACAAGCTGAATATGGCTCTCCTGTTCCTGGATTTTTTCATTCCTCCGCATCTGCTCCTTTTCCAGCTCGAGCTTTTGCCGGGCTTCTTGTTTCTGTAGCTCCCAACGTTCCCGCTCGATCGCGAGCATCTCGTTACGCACGGCCGCGCTCAGTTGGGATGGCGCGGGTTCGTGTTTTGGGGACAACTGAGTCCCGGGTAGCGGGAAAGGGTTGCTTCCTGATGTCGCAGGGGCGCGTTGAGAAGGACCAGCAGAGCGATTGCTGCCAAATTCAACGCCAGGGGAGGAAGAGTCGTCCGGGCCGTCCCAATTATGGTTGAGGTTCAAGGAATGATCTTCAAAGTCCATAGGTTGACCGTTCTCGTTTGCATTGTCTTGATGGGCATACGATGGCGCGGGTCGGGAGCCGGAAGGAGTGGATGAAAGACCGCTAGGTCCGTGCAGCTGAGTCGTGTTCATGGGATGTTGCGACAAGGTCGCCGGATGCGGGTAGACAGGTGGCGGAGGGACAGTGACCTGCTGAGCAAGGTGCTTGAGTTTCTGGTAGTATGGCCATCGGAACCGGGTGTAAGCTGCAAAGGAGTCCATCCTATTAGGTACAGTAAGGGCTGAACCGATTCACAAATCGACGTACCCTCTTCCTGAGAAATCCCGGTGCTAAGCAGGTAATTGAACCTCTTGGTGTCAGAGATTGGAATATTGGTTGATGTTCCGTCCTTTTCAAACTTTTTCGCGTCCTCGCAGCCTTTCATCAAGATTCCAATCTGAAGCAGCCCGCTATCAGCCACTAATTCATGTTCGGCGGTAGGCACTGCTTACATGCTGTCGAAGCGAGCTTGCGTCCCGTTCAAGCATCCCATGCTCAGCCAACTTGTCCTGGATCTGCTTGGTAAGTACCGCCTTGTCCATAAAAGTCGACGCTTGCAACCACTTGATGTAGGTATCATCCGTCGCCAACCAGTCCACCACCACATCCCTCGCGGTCATGGCATCGGGATCCGAAATATCATACTTGCCATAGTCACGGTCATATGGTTTCGGAGCGGTATAGTTGGCCGAACGAGGCGGAACATCAACGGGGTCTTCTCCGGCCTTACGTGCTCGTTCGCGTTCCCGTCGACGTCGGTTCTTCTCCGCTTGGCGGTCTTCAGGTGTGAAATACTTTTTCGGTCGACCGCGTCGGCGGCTGGTGGGCACGGGCTGTAACGAGGCAGATGATTAGGGGTTGACATGGGCAGGAGGTTGTCACGATGCTCACACTGTATGCGTAGGGACTAGCGGGACCGCCAAACGACGAGTGGACGTGGGATGGAACAGCGGAAGGAGTTGCCTTGGGAGAGCCAGTTGCACAGTAAGTTGCATTTTCGAGCGGCCGGACCTTGTCAAAGCCCTACTCACGGGGAGCGGCAAGGATGCACTGACGGCGGCAAGCGCAGAAGCGGGAGGGGCTCTTGCTTGTTCCGGCTCGACCGACATGGCGTCGTGGTCGGACATGGTGATCGTGTGGTGTGCGGCGTCCGGTAAACAGGAGCGGAGGGAGGAAACGGAAAAGGGGAAAAGGGGCGGCGGGGGGACACAATAAGGACGGCCAAGGGACGCTCATTACAGCCCGATTCGGCGCGCTTACTTGGCAATATCGCGCCTTTACCACACAAAAACAAGGCAAGATCCCAGGCGCATCCTAAAATGGCCCTGCTCGCGACCGATATCTTCGAGGTGGCAATGCGGTCTGCGCGCTGAACGCCTCGGGGTGGGCGATAGTTGGTGGGAGGTTGTGTCATTTGTCGACCTGCTCGAAGTAGAAATGTGCTGCCCTTGCGGATCCTGCTATACAAGGGAGCTACTGAGAGAATACCTGTGCAATCAACGATGCTGTGAAGATGACGACGGCCTATACATTGCTTTATGAGAGTCAATTGCTGGTGCACGATGGATGAGACTCCTGACGAGAATACAGTCAAAAAGCTGGATGGAGCACATGGACTAAGTGTCGGAGCCGTCCAGCGCCGCTTGTTTCATCCGTCTGAAGTGCAAGGTTTCAAAAGACCCAAGGTGTACCTGTGAGCGTCGGCATTGACGGTATAATGCAATTGGGGAAAGCTGGACAAAGGACGAAACATCTTGGTGGGCGGTGCCCGGATCATATCCGTGGGTCTTGTAGTATCACCAAGGGTCTCCTAAGAGCGACCGCCGAGGGAGCATTCCGCATATCAGAGGCCGCAACGTGAGTAATCCTTTGCCCTCCGACGTTCACGTCCATGTCGAATATACCTAGAGATAGAATCGCCAGCGAGCTCGAAACACAATAGCAGACAATCAACCCAGCAGCCAATAACAAGCACGATGCTCGCAAACGCCGTATTCTAAGCCATTATCGCCACTTAGATAACCGTATCCGTCGCTGAAGCTGCTCGTGTCAACCGAGACTCCATCAAGCGCGATGGAATCCAGGGCAACCGTTTGATCACATTCCGCGACCGGAGCGACCGTCTCCCTGATCCATCCAACGCGCAGAACCGGTGGATGCGCTCTCCCGCTCGTGACTTGTCTCCACCCTTTCCCTGACCCTTGCGCTTGCTCACCCTTTCTAGTATCTCGGTTCCACCTCCTCCGCGCGGGAAGCAAACTCCACATCAAGCCTAACCAGAAGCGTCGTAGTCCAACCTAACAACCAGACGAGGTTCTATGGCTGGCGAGAACTGATCACGGCGACTGTGATCGCGGTGAGTGGATACGAGCTATTCCCGTACAGTGTTATGAACCTTCTGAACACGCAATTGTGTTTGGAAGATAGGCGGCGTTTTTCCATCCCTTGCTTCCAAGAAAAGGTTGGGGGGGGGGGGGGGGGGGGGGGCGGGCGGGGGGGGGTGTTTTTGACAAAAAAAGGCAACAAGAAACCAAAC